>CM069150.1:13175003-13313677 GCA_035221665.1 Okamejei kenojei | reverse complement strand
CATAGAGAGATATTTTAGAACACTCCACTCTGGGATCAGGAGTTGTGTAACCATGACTCCATCTAAAAAAAAAAACAGCAGATGATCTAGGCCTAAAACTCCATTGCAGTACAAGGGCTCTCTGTGCTGCAGGAAGTAATGTCATTGGATAAGAATATTACAACCAAACTCCCTCGGATTTTCCCAAAGCATACCCACACAGCCGATTTGAAAAATAATAGTTGAATTTCCCCTTGTCTATATTTGCCCATAATCAACACCTGAAACGAAATTATATAGGGTCAATAATTTTAGTGTTTGTTTGGTGGAGTTATTAACCAGGTTTACCTAGATTATATCAGTGACTATAATTGAAAGCACCCGTGGCTGTGAAGTATAATAGTAAGATTAAACCAAGAACTTACCCATTTGAAAGTTTATCTTTATTTTATTAGGAGTTTATGATGAGGGAGTAACGAGAGAACCCCATACAGCCCGTTGATGCGTCAATCGTCAAAGCAGCGGAGGTGAAATCACAGTAATAATGATGGATGTTAATAATAGTAAGATAACAGAGACTAGAACTACCAGATGATATTTATGAGGCTTGGGAGCGGAGGGCACTTAATCCCTCAACGTAAACTCCTCATAAAATAAAGATCAAAACTTCAAACTGGTAAGTTCTCATTTAATCTTTACTAATTTACTTCGGAGTCCATGAGTGACTACGTGAGATTTCAAAGCTCTGTTCAATGTCTGAACTTGCCCCCAGCTGACAATTGCATGGCCTATCTAAATGACCCGCATGTGTCCTTAAGATGCACTGTTCTTTTGCTCATTGTAGTTGTTGATTGTGCAGAGGTTCCAAATTCACAGCTGGAAAAGCAACCACCAATTTACAATTAAACTGGCTGCTAGTCTATTGAAGGCGTTGTTCACTAAGGAGATTAACACAATCTCCTTAGATAATTATGGATTTATCTGATTAATACGTACCTAATTGTTCAAAAATGAGTTTTAACATTTGAAACAGATGATCAGCTCGGCCCCGAGTCTTCCCAACAATAAAATATTGTCTAAATAGGCCATTACAACACTCCTGAGCTTAGAGTAATCTAGAACAGTTTTTAAACAATTGTAATATAATCTAGGAGCTTAGGCAATTAGGCCAATGCCTTTGAATTGCCACAAACTGACTCATCCAGATAATTTTTAAATACCAATCCTATCATCCACAATGAATAGACACTGAGTAATATGCAACTCTTTTAAATCAATGCTGGCCATAAACACCGCTTTGGAAACCAGATAGTTTTAAACTGTATAAAAAGTTCTATTTTGAAATTGTCCAATAAGCAAAAACAAAGATTCAAGTCTCGTCAGTCCAGAATGATTCTCACACTCCCGCCAGTCTTTTTAGACCTAGGAAAAATACTTGACACAGAGCTGACGGTTTTGACGAACTGACTTCTCAATAACCCCTGTTTTTGTGTAATGTGTTAAGTTCTGTTTGTATAGCACATTCTCTTCGTCTGGAAAATATAATTTTCTTCTGACTTGGAACATTCTGCTTATGTTATACACACAGTAGAGTGAAATTCAATTTTAACCCCCTCTGTACTGCTCAGTATAAATGAAATCTGATGTTATCTCCTGCCATTGTTTGAGAAACAAGTGTAATCTACCCCCAATTTGAACATCTATTTCACTTGATTCATTTTTCTTTAAGAGGAAAATTTCTCACCTGCATACGTCCTGGCTGCCCTTATTGCCCCGGCCCTTTGTAGGAAAGTCATCCTTCCCCTCGCACCTGTGGCAGGCTGCCAGCTCTGAGATTGCGAAGCTGAGTGGCTGGTCCCTTCCCCGCATCTGTAATGGTACCCCCGCCGGTAAGGAAAAAACCCTCTTTCCTAGTTTGCCATCCGGCTTGATGAGGCCCAAAGTTTAGTGTCCCTCATGGAGTTCTTTAACTCGCTTAGCGAGATCTCGCCAAATAAAAGATTAGGCGGGGTGTACGCTGGCGGTTTACACAATTGATGCGAGATAGGATTATAACTGGCCGAACAGCACTTCATCTTATATTGTTCATTTTCAAAATAGGCACTGCACAGAAGTCCCAGTGCGTCTTGGTGAGCTTCCGACATATGACCCCTTGTCTACTGTAATAGCAAATGCCGTAAAGCCCTGTTGAAAGTAATTTCAATACCTTTTGGAATTTTAGTTCTTGGATCTTGCTGACATCCCCAACCTGTGTCCATATGAGATGGTTTTACCATAGGTTACTTTTAGTAAACCTCAATTGATAGGGGGCTTCATACTTTTTAGCCGCCTCATCCATGGCCAATTCTTGCAGCTGATGAGAGAGTATATATTGGATGGCTGCTGCCAATGCTTCCCCTAATGGCTCTCCTGCCTCTCTCGGTGACCGCAAATTCTCCACTATATTGGAATCACTTCAAGTTCCACTCCCTTGTGGCTCTCCCCAGCCACGGATTCGCATCAGTAAACTGCTGCACTGGTAACCCTCCTCCTCAAAAGTTGTGTTATCTCTTGCAGCCACTATTATGACGCTACTAGCACTGGCTCTCCACTAGCCTGGCGCGGGCACGATTCCTCTCACCGGACTGAGTGCGTCCCTGTCGAGCATCCTTCTGTAATAAGTCCTCGACCAGGGAGAGCTGTGAGCAAACGGTCTCTCTTTTTTGAGGATAAAACCTCCAGGCCCGACTCTGGGTCCAGATGGGCCTATTTGATTTTGCTGTAGCCTTACAGCCTACCTCGGCATGGCTATGCTGCTCACAGGCAGCGTTTCCGGTGTCGCTAGCTCCATTGCTGGCATCGGACTTGGTGTCCCTAGGGCGGGCATCCGCTAACAATACTATCATGCGGTCCTCGACCCATTTCCCTCTGCGGATCGCCTCGCCGACACCTTCTTCACTTTCTGTAACATTTTAACGGTGTATACTCTACCGCTGAAACAGAAAATGAACGCAAGAAAAGTTCGAAACTTACCTTGTGTTTTAAACTTACCGCTTGGAGGAGCTCTGCTGCTCCAACCGGCCGACTGCACCAATGCGTCTGACAGTAATGACGCACCAACGGACATACGGGTTCTTCACGTTTTCACTCACGTGACTCCGAAGTAAAATGATAATATCTAATGGCATAGTGGTGGCAGCAGTAAAGTTGCTGCCTAACAACAGCGCCAGAGACCCAGCTTCAATCCTACTATGAGTGTGGATTTTCTCCGCATGCTCGGATTTCCTCCACACCCCTCTTAAGACATACAGGTTTGTAGGTTAGCTGATTTCTCTAAAATTGTCCCACGTGTGTAGCATAGTGTGAATGGGTGATCGCTGGTTGGCTTGAAGGGCCTGTTTCCAATCTCCGCTCTACCTCTAAGAAAACTAAAACTTAAAATATCCAGAGACTGTAAAACACAAAGCAAAGCCATGCTTCTATTTCTCTCATAACAGATATTCCCACTTTAAAACTGTGAGCTCCCTACCAATGGTGCATTTAACTTCCATCGTGCAAAGTAACCCACACAGCACAGCCTTTGAATTGTGTGTGACAAGTTACAAATAATGAAGACAAATGGGAACAATGGCTTTGAAATCTCAAAACCATTGGGGTATTGCTATAATAAGAGGCCTAATCATTCACCAGAATGGGTCTTTGAAAAAATAGGAAAGGTTTGCTGACCTGCTTAGATTAGGAAGGATTCTGTTAGGTCACAACGGCTAATCTTTCCCTGTGTTGCTAGGCCTTGATGTAACCTTTGCTCTCATGCAGATTCAGAAAAGATCAGACACAGAGGTGTACCCAGAACCGTAGAGGACTAAGGAATCAGGAGCTCATGCAATATGACGATGAGCAATACTGTGAACTATCATGGTGTAGAGCGATGTTCTGTGCTTTTCCTAAACAGGAGGATTAGAGTGAACGCAAGGGTTTGTTCAAGGAAAACATGTTGAGCCAGGTGTCTGAACCACACATCAGGCCAGATGTGGCCCATGGTGGTTAACACCTTTAGTGCTTTTATAAAAACTACATCACATTTGTTTCTATTAAGCCATATTATTGATCTTAAAAAAAACAAATTAATTAATTGGCAATCGCTTTAACTGGGTATGTTAAACGCTGATTAATTGCCACACAAATAAGAAGGCATGCAAAAGTCAGTATGGCACTAATTAGCTTCAGTCTCACTTCAGTGTATTATATTCCCAGTATCCAGCTTAATTAAATTAACAATAAGACATGTTTGCAGGAGAGGACAATAAGTAGCTTATTTTATAATTATACAATCTGTTTTGATCAACAACTACCCAAAGCAAATTTCCATCCCTATTTTTTTTAAGAAATGTACATAACAGTAAATTAGAAAGCTGGAAATGCTAAAAGATAGCTAAAGCCTTCATAAATTAATTAAGATAAATTACTGGGAAAGTAACATTCATATTATTTATATATTATTCCGTATCAGCTAAGCCAGTGAAAACTGATTGTTGCTATTGTCCAGTCCCACCTTGTGATGGAACTAAGCAAACTAGGCGTCTTTTCAAATTGTACTAATGTTTAATTCTCAAACACAACAACGAAAATGGGATGCGGCATGTCAGATTGGGATCAAACCACCATTCATACATAGGATAAAATCAATAGGGACTAACAGAGCCAAACACCTAGCAGTTTCTATGCCCATTCACAGTAACTCCATCTTACTCAGAAAGACAGAAGAAATATGCTGGTGAAAAGATTCTGCGTCCTGATGGAGATGCAATAAATAACATTTATTGTTGCACCCCTGGGTCCTGCCATTAAGGCAATGCAAATCAATCCTCATAAAAATGTAAGACATGGACCATTTCAGGGAGAGGGTGTGATGGATGTGTGATGGACCCAAATTTATAGCTAGTATCTAATTAGAAAATATTAAGGTATCCAGCGATTGGATTAACTATCATGCTTTTTTGCTATCATTGACCACTAACGTGGGAATTCAATCATGAAAATGTTACATGCAAGACTCAAAAGAAAGGTTGGCTGGGTAGATGCTGTGGGATTCTTCTGGTGGAAGAGTTTATAACTAAAGGTATTCCTCAGGGTAAGTAATTAGGCTCAAGACACCAAAATGAGAAAAATTAAAATACAACCCCATACAGACATAACAATTTGATAAGAACTAAATCAATGGGTCACATAGTCCTCCATGTGACTCACAGGCGGTCTCACAGCTCGACCTGAGCGAGTTCTCCACTGTTTCGTTTATGTCAATGTCCTTGTTTTGTCAGTTCGCTCAGTAGCTGTTTTTTTTTCAGTAGGCGCTGGCTGCTGTTTCAACGCCTGTGTCGTGTTAGTTGGGGTCAGTGTAGTAGATTCATCCTGGTCTTTGATAGGTCTGGCTGTTGCTTACGCGTGTTGGCGTGCGACTAGCTCATCTGGTGAATTTTCGCAAGTCCTGCGGAGATGTACGTGATTGCGACGGTATATGCCAGATGGGCTCTGAACCACATATGAATGCTCGTCAAGCTGGCGAGAAACGATGGTTTTCTCCCAACGTCTTCTTCTTTCCTTGTACGAGGGTTGCATTCGCACTGTGTCCCGCCACTCATGAAATGTGGAAAGGTCTTTAGCTGACTTATTGTAATTGTCAGCTTGCTGCTGAACACGCTGCTTCATGGTTCATGCTCGTGCACATCTCTGGGATCAAGTAGTCTTGCTGTCGTCGGAAGAAGTGTACGTGTGCGACGATTCATGAGGCGCTGAGCGGGACTTGTGCTCGGCCCTTGCGAAGGCGTATACGATGATCCCAACATCGCTTAGGTAGGGATCGGATCATGATTTGCTGCTTGTCGTCATGATCGCTTTGCTGTTTTGACGGCTGATTCTGCCTTCCTGTTCGCTGTTTGCTATCTTTTAAAAACCGGGACTGCTGCACAGGTGCTCAAAATCCCACTCCCTCTCGTGAACTGTCGAAATGCGACCGATGTGTACAGCGGCCCCGTTATCGCTCACAAACTTGTCGGGCTGTCGTATCTCGCGAAAATGAGCTTTCAATTTGTGAATCACGGTTGGACTGCACGCGTCTCTCAGCCGGTCTACTTCAACAAAGTTGCGATGGTAGTCTGCAGTGACGAGATAAACCTTCCGTCCCATGTAAAGAGATCTGTGCCGACTTTTTCCCATGTCAGTAACTCATGATTCATTGAATGTCCTCTTTTCGCTGGCTCACCTTATAGGTGTGGCACACATCACGTGTAGCAATATACTGACAATAGACAATAGACAATATGTGCAGGAGTAGGCCATTTGGCCCTTCGATCCAGCACCACCTTTCAAATTTGATCATGGCTGATCATGCTTCCAATCAGTACCCATTCCTGCCTTCTCTCCATATCCCCTGACTCTGCTACATTTTTAGGAGCCCTATCTAGCTCTCTCTTGAAAAGCATTCCAGAGGCAGAGAATTCCACAGACTCACCACCCTCTGTTGAGAAAAAGTGTTCCCTCGTCTCTGTTCTAAATGGCTTACTCCTTATTCTTAAACTGTGGCCCCTGGTTATGGACTTCCCCAAATCGGGAACATGTTTCCTGCCTCTAGCGTGTCCAAAGGCCCTTAACAATCTTATATGTTTCAATGAGATTCCCTCTCATCCTTCTACACTCCAGAGTGTACAAGCCCAGCCACTCCATTCTCTCAGCATATGACAGTCCCGTCATCCCGGGAATTTAACCTTGTACAACCAACGCTACAAGCAAGAATGTCCTCAATACAAGAATATCCTTCCTCAAATTAGGGGACCAAAACTGCACACAATATTCCAGGTATGGTCTCACTAGGGCTCTGTACATATGCAGAAGGACCTGTTTGCTCCTATATTCGATTTCTCTTGTTAAAAGGCCGACATGCCATTCGCTTTCTTCACTGCCTGCTGTACCTGCATGCTTACTTTCATAGACTGATGTAATTTCATAGACTTTCACAGACTGATGATATAGACTGATGTCATAGACTGCTTGATATTGCTACTCTTGCCAGGCCAGAATAGGCAATTGCGTGCTCGTCGCAGGCAGCCTTCGATGCCAAGATGTGAAGAGTGTATCTTTTCTTTCATGGTCTCTTCTTAAGCTTGTCCGTATGATACGGCGCTCACCTTTGAAGATCAAACCATCTTGGACTGCGACTGCGATCAATCCCTATAGCTGTAATAAGGCAAGAGCTTGCTCTGGTAGCTGTGTCGTTCACTACAGCCACACAACTGATGATGTCACATTTCACCATCTGTTAAGCATGTCTTCTGTCGCTGTTTTTATCGCGAATTTTGCTCGACAGGACGCTCATCGCAAATTGGCAAGTGTGATACCAGTTTACCTCCTCGAATGCTTGCTCTTTGCTTGGAGTATCTTAACTGCATGCGACAGTGTATCCGCAAGGTACATGAGCTTCCCCTGACAGTACTGATGTCAAATTCATAGCTCTGTAGGCGGAGTAACATTCCTTGAAGAAGCTTTGGCGTTTTCACTAGCGCTTCTTTACTATTATTTCCATCGACTTGTGATCGCTGATCACGCTGGTGAAATGACCAAATGTGTATTATGGAAAAGCTCCATTGCAAATACCACAGTGAGCATCTCCTATTCTATCGAGCCATATCGTGATTCGTGTTAGGTTATTGCTCTGCTCGCATACGCGATGGGATGTTCCGTTTGGAGCAAGCTGCTCCAATCCCTTGTTGCTCGTGTCACACTGAATCATCAGCTCCTCCTTGGGATTGTAGTACGCTAAGAATCGGTGCTTCAGACACCATCTGTCTGATCTCAGACATCACTTTGTCCTGCTCAGCAGACCACACCCATGCTATGTCTGGTCTCGTCAGCTGTCTGATGGGCTCAAGGGTATCAGACAGGCTGGGTAAGAAACGGCTCAGGTAGTTGACAAATCCAACTAGCCTCTGCACACCCTGTACGTCTGGGGTGAGGGTGCTGGCATATTGACAATATCTGCGACCTTTTTGGAGTTGGGTTGCTCTGAAGGTACAGACTTGTCCTTGATAAGTTTGATGTGTTGTTGTACACATCGCTGAAGCAACTGCACGAGCTTCGAGTCGTGGTCGATGACCGCGTCTTCCATCGCCTCTCCCTTACCATAGGCAAGGATGTCGTCTGCAAAGCAGATCACTCCAGTAGCCCTTCGAAGCGCTTGATGAAATCTTCACTGGAAGATTTCAGATACACGTAAACCGAAGGGCAATGTAACGCCCGAAAGGTGTGTTGAACGTCATCAGATTTGCACGATTCGTCGTCAAGTTTCACCTGCTAAAAAGCCGTGCTCATGTCTAGCTTACTGAAGATCTTCCCCATTTGGCAGATCCGGCAAGATGTCCCCAATAACTGGAGGGAAAGTGTTCTCGCTTCAGCGCTTTGTTTAGCAGTCGTGGATCGAAAGTACACCATTGATGCACACCACAAGGATGGAGATCGCCATTCTTTTTCTCCGCAACCACGAGCTGGCTGACCCAACTCGTCGGCGTCGTGAACTCTGGTGCGATCACGTGATGCTCTACCATGTGCTCTCGCTCCGTCTTCACCTTCTGCTTTATCGCATGAGGTAAACGTCGTGGCGGTAAGACTGGGTTGCACTTCCTGGTCAACCTGCAGGTGTGCTTCACCAGACAACTCTCCTAGTTCACCATCGAACACCTCTCCAAAGCGTTCTTCAGTCTTACCCACTTTCACTAAACCGTCGACGTGTGCACACGGTGAAAGCTGTCGTCATTTACAATGATCAAGTTCATTCGCTGACTAACTTTGCTTCCTAGCAGTGGTGTGAAGCCATCACTTCTTCTTGCGTATGGCATGCACAGCCTAAAGTTGTAGGACAACTTATTCTATTTGATCTTATTTGATTGTGCACGCCAGGTTGATTGCATCCGTTGAAACAGGGCGGACCACGTGCAGGTTGCAATCTTCCACCCCAAAGCCATCACTGACCACAATGAACTCCACAAAATATTTGCGGTTTTGTCTTGGGGTTGAGTACTTAACCCGGCAAACTCCGTCCGCATCCATCGTAGTCCTTAAGGGCCTGACCCATGTGGTAAACCCCTAGAGAATGTTGCAGAGAGATTTGGGAGTACAGGTGTATGGTTCGCTAAAATAGTGTGAGTCGGGGTGGGCAGTGTGGCGAAGGAGTGCATTAAGACCTGTTTGCCTTCATTGGGAAGGGTATTGAGTAAAGTCAGCTCATAGTGATGCAGCTGTACAAGTCATTGGTGAGACCACACTTGGGGTATGTTCCGGACACACACCACCCTCTGTGTAAAAATGTTCCTTGCACATCTCCTTTAAGCTTTGCCCCTTACACCTTAAAGCTATACCCTCTAGCATTTGGCTCACTTTAATAAATGTTTAGTATACATCAGATTTTGCTTTCTTTACTTAAGCTGGCATTATTGGTCCTGAAAAGTTAATACTTCTTATAAAAATTGTGTTCTGGTTCACATCCAGAGTGCATCTTAATATGTCCATATTAATTCACCAAAACACTTATTTGAACATAAAATCCTGCACTTACTTGACAACCTGTCACCCAGAGACATGTAAGAAAGCAAAACCTGTAACAAAGGTTGTCCTTGAATGCAGAGTACTCTGAAGTTGTGTGATATCTGTAAATTTCACGATTTCTATTGTGAACTCTTGGATTTTGGTAACCATGGTATCTTGTTTTTGTAGCTGAACTGGAAAGGTTAGAAAGGTTCAAACTTATCCCTTTCAGTGAATGGGAATAGAATCTGCCTGAAGTAATATTCAAAACTATTAACATTGGACAGAGTACACAGAATTACCTGGAAATATATATACATGTACAGATCATGCACAAACCTAGGCATGAAAAACTTCATTTTTGCCCAGCAAGTCTGCTCGATGGTTACTTCTCCAATTCCATCCACCTTGTTTTACATCTCTCAGCATAACTTTCTTATTTTATTTTCTCTGACATACAAGTCTAAATCCATTTTTAAATCTCCTGTTATTTTCCTTCACCATCTCCCATGGTAGGCAATTCCATATTCAAATTTACTTCAGAAGTCACTATGAAGAAGCCCCGCCAGGCGCATGCGCGTCATTACGTCGACGCATGTCGCACCGACCGGCTGGAGAGCGCAGCTCCACCAGCAGGTAAGTAGTAATCCGCAGGTAAGTCAATATGCTGCCTTTCCTGCAAGTGTTTTTTAAAATCTGTAAGTCTGGCTCGTAGAGCCAGCCAGAGTTGCTAAATATATATTGTTAAATTGCGGTAATAGAGTGGAACGAGCGGAGACCGCGGTTATCGCTTTTAGATCGGGTTGGAAGATAACGGCTGCTCTAAAGCCGGCTCCCGCTATTACCGCTATTTAGATCGGGTTTGGAGATGATGGCTGCGCTAAATGCCGGCTCCAATACCCGCTACTGTTTTATTGCAGCTGAAATGAAATGAAATAAAATAAAAATGAAATGAAATAAAATGGAATGCTCCAAATTTAAAGAGCCATGGAAAATTTCCAATTGGGGTTGAATGCCGCCAATGTAACATACATGGGTTCACACCAGCTCCAGGATATAATTCATGGAAGACTGCCCACACGTTATAAAACACCTGTAAAGTGTGCTTCACTCAAAATGCCCACCATGAACTCGGAAAGGGCACAAATGAGTGCAACAATGCGGGGACAAAAAGTGAGGTTTCAACGCGTCCTCAAGTTGTTGACAGCAGGTATTCGGTAGAAGGTCCAGGGGACACCGATGCCTGATACTCAACAAGATATGCTGGCCTGTTCATCTGCAACGCCTACGTTAAACCCGAAGTTGCAGCTCTATGTAGGTCCCACCAATATCCAAGCCCAGATTATTTATTTGGGGTGGACCTCCTCGAACAAGTCAAGGACCTGGAGGAACTTGCCAAAACAATCCGTCTCATGAAGACATACGTCCCTTCTGCCAGGATGCCACCTCGCAGGTCGTTTCAGCGTCGCCAAGCAGGAGGGGGTGCCAGTGGGACGACGGTATTACTCACCTGTGTATCCCAGCTACAACCCCAATATGGGGAAGTAGGAGTAAAGGCCGACTGTAGAGGTACAGGTGATTCATTCTGTCCAGGATAAGATTCTGGGACCTCCGGTTGGGGGTAGGTTGCAATTAGTTATGATGAATGGTGCTGCATAACATCGCATCGGTTTATACTACACACCGTCTCAAGCTCGAATACAGCTTTATGTCAGGAAATTGATCCGTACTGAATATGCCTAATAGGGTATTGGGGTTTCTGCACAAACTCAGCAGGTAAAAGAAGAAATTACAGTTTTGTCCCAAAAAAGGGGTAATTGAGAGGACGATAAACCATCCTCAACAAATTTATGTCCCAATATATTCCCCAGACAGAGAAATGATGGGGGATGTCGAAGAATTCTGGACCTAAACCAATTAAAATTCCTATGTTCACTATAGGCATTTTTAAAATGGACACCTTCAATACTGTGAAACGGTTGTTATCACAAGGCTGTTATATGGCAACTATAGATCTAAAAGATGTTCAGTACCAATTCATCATCAGTATCAGAGATACTTGAAAATTTAGTTGGATGGGACAGCTGTGGCAATTTAAAGCATTACCCAATGAGTTAACCTCAGTTCCTAGGCTATTCAAGAAATAGTGGAAAAGCAGTGCTGGCGTTACTTTGGGCCCAGAATCACATGGTAATGGCTTATCTGGATAATATTTAATCATAAGCAACACTCAGCAGGCAGCTGAGGAATCAGTTTCAGCAACCAAATACCTGTTCCTGGTCCATCCAACCAAATCCAAGTTAGAGCCATCATAAAAAAATGTTCATTTGGGATTTGTCATGATTCAGTTGATATGTCAGTGACTTTGCCTGCAGCCAAGGCTGTGGAGATCAGAGAGCTCTCTACTAGTCTCGCTGAAAAACAATATTCCTCCATCCGGGAAGTAGCTACTGTTTATTGGAAATTGGTGGCAACCTTTCCCTGCAGTGCAGTTTGTACCACTGCACATCAAAGTCTGCAACGAGCTAGAGAACTAGCACTTAAAGAACATGCAGGTCATTTTGATAGACCTATGCAGTTACCAACCAGAGCCATAGCTCAATTACAAACTACCAAAAACATTTTGGTTCAGCAACCTCAGTGCTTTTACAGACATATGTGAGTGCTACCGGATGGGGAGCTTACGGACAGCGAGTCTAGCTGTGGTGGTAGATGGAGTGTGCAAGAGGATTTGATCCTGCACAGGCATGGTATAAATTACTTAGAATTGCTGGGTGCATTCTATGGAGTAAAAGTTGTATTGTTCAACAATGAATAATTTACATGTTCAACTCCATAATTGATAATAACACGGCTGTGCCATATATCAATCCCATGGCAGTAATAAGGTCATTATCATGTGATAATCTGGCTAATCTCATGTGGCACTGGTGTATTTCCAGAAACATCTGTGTCTCAGCTATCTACCTACCAGGTAGACACAATGTGGTAGCAGACAACAGTCACAAAAGTTCAATGACAACATAAAATGTATGATTAAATCCTGAAGTTTTAAAATGATTGTCAGCCACTATGGGTTGCCAGATATTGATCTGTTGAAATCCAGGATAAATCACCATTGCCTAAATATGTTTCATGGAAACCGGGTCCAGGAGCAGTAGCGGTGGATGCATTCTCGCTACATTGGGGACGTACTTCGTTTTATGCTTTCCCCCATTCTGCCTGATTAGGCAGTGTCTCACCAAAATAGAGCAGGACTCCGCCTCAGGCGTTTTGGTTGGATCCGGACTGGAATGCAGAGCCATGGTTCCCATTGGTGCTCAGAATGATGACTCCGCCATTCAATAACTGTCCCCAACTGCAGTAATTTGTTGGTGCATCAAGTAACGGAAGAAAGTCATCCGTTACATGATCGTATTAATTTAATTGATCTGCAGATTCTGACCAGACGGTTCCAAGGATTTGGACTGTCGAATAGGACCAATGGATGTCATAACTGCAGCTTGGAGAGATAGCACTAAGAAATTATATGTGTCTCATATTAAAAAATGGGAGATGTTTTGTTTACAGTCAATATATTTGATCATACTGCAAGCAATACCGGATGTATTGGAGTTCCTTGCTATGTTGCATTTTTGATGAACACTTAAGTTATAGTGCCATTAATAGTACTCGGAGTGTTTTGTCCTCCTATTTAGGGCAGTTTCAGAACAACAACCTATTGGGTCTCATCCATTAGTGTCCCGATTCATGAGAGGAATTTTGTAACACAAATCCTCCTAAAACCTAGATATACAGAAATCTGGGATGTCAGTATAGTTCTCACACTGCTTCGGCAATGGGCTCCAATTACGTCATTGTCTTTTCAGAAGTTAACACTTAAAGTCGTTAAGCTCATGGCGCAAGTATCAGCGCAAAGAGTGCAAACATTGCAAAGTTTACGACTAGATAGCATGTATTTTTCTGCAGATAAAATTGCATTTGATGTGTATAATGTAATCTAACAAAGCAAGCCAGGAATGGCCGAAACCAAAGTAAGTTTAAAGCATGGGGGTACACAAAAAGCTGGAGAAACTCAGCGGGTGCAGCAGCATCTAGGGAGCGAAGGAGATAGGCGACGTTTCGGGTCGAGAAGCATACCCTGTTGACAAAAGGTTATGTGTGGGTAAGCACCTGAGTCAATATATCGAGGTAACTTAGAGTCTCAGAGGCTCTGAGACAGCAATGCTCATCAGTCACAAAAAACATCATAAGAGGTGTCAGTAAAGCTATTTCTAGATGGTAAAACAGGTTTTGGATTCCGCTGGAGTAGACACTCGTGTTTAAATCTCACTCCACCAGGGCAGCATCAACATCCGCAGCAAGGCCGCAGGATGGTCTAAGGAATTAACTTTTCTAAAATTATGATAAACCTGTCCTGACAGTGCCAGGGTTTGGGTATGCTGTTTTGGGTTCCGGTTGATTTGATTTGCTTTGTCTTCATAAATTTCATTTGTAATTTCCCCTGGAATAGAAGGGTTATTACCGTATTGTTATTTAAAAAATGATTATTGGATAATTCGAAGCAATGTTCAATATATTATTTATTCACTATTGTTTAATATATTATTACACAATGTTCAATATATTATTTATTCACTACAGTTGACACAATAATATATTATTGTGCCAACTGAAGCAGTGTGTCGTGTGGAGTGCATCTACGGCATGAAATCACAGAGCTTTGAAATCTTCACGTAGTCACTCACATGACGCCGAAGTAAAATAGAAAGATTAAACGAGAACTTACCAGTTCGAAGTTTGATCCTTATTTTATGAGGAGTTACGATGAGGGATTACGTGCCCTCCGCTCCCGGCCCTCATAATCTAAAGGATCATCTGGTAGTTCGAGTCTTCTAAAGCCTTACTATGTTACTTCGGCTATCGGTTTCTGTGTTTTCACGCCGCTGCTTTGAAGTATGACGCGCATGCGCCTGGCGGGGCTTCTTCACGTAATCCCTCATCGTAACTCCTCATAAAATAAGGATCAAACTTCGATCTGGTAAGTTCTCATTTAATCTTACTATTCTAACTCCTCTCCAAGTCACAAATCCTTTCCTTATTTTGTTATTGACGTTATTTATTACTAAGCATCTTCCAGGTTTGCCCCCCTTTTGAATACTCCCACAAGCAGAAATATTTCCTCACCGCCTGTCGTGTCAATCTCATTCATGATTTTAAAAAGATTGTTAAGGGCTTGAACACGCTAGAGACAGGAAACATGTTCCCGATGTTGGGGAAGTCCAGAACCAGGGGCCACGGTTTAAGAATAAGGAGTAAGCCATTTAGAACGGAGACAATGAAACACTTTTTCTCACAGAGAGTGGTGAGTCTGTGGAATTCTCTGCCTCAGAGGACAGTGGAGGCAGGTTCTCTGGATGCTTTCAAGAGAGAGCTAGATATGGCTCTTAAAAATAGCGGAGTCAGGGGATATGGGGAGAAGGCAGGTATGGGGTACTGATTGGGGATGATCAGCCATGATCACATTCAATGGCGGTGCTGGCTCGAAGGGCCAAATGGCCTACTCCTGCACCTATTATCTATTGTCTATTGTCTATTGTCCAATTAGCATGGCTTAGAAAGTCAGAATCCTAGACCCTCGCAATAAATCACAAGATGGTGTTCATATTTATAATTTATTTTCTAACTGATGATGGTGTTATAATGGTTTGGTCACATGCGTCCCTCAATACCATTTGGTTTCTTAGCATTGACGGTGATGACATCATCCTGTTTCACCTGTCAAATATACAACCGCACTTAAATTAGAGTTTATTTTCTACTTAGGAGTCACGTGAGTGACTACGTGAAGACCCCGCCAGGACGCATGCGCGACATATCGTCGAACGCATTGCGGAAGCGACAGTCGGGAGGAGCGCTGCTCCTCCAGCGCGAATTTTGAAAAATTACGGAAGGTAAGTCTTACTTTTTCTGGTGAGCGTGGCGACTCGGTGTAATTTCTTTTTCAGGAGGAAGCACCATGGAGTCGCGTAAGGGAGAGCAGCAGCTGATACCGCTGCTGTGGAAGCAGCCAGCAGCGTGCCGTCTCTCCAGAGCTGCAGGTGCTGCCAGCAGCTCCCGACTTCTCGCCGCTACAGACCGCAGGTGCGCCGCGGTCGGCGGCAAAACCACCCGGAAGTCGGACAGGTCCGTTGACTCGGCTGGGTCCGGACCTGAAGACACCCCGTTCACAGATAGCGACGGCGGGCGTCTTTCCCGCGGGAGCGGGTGGGGAGCAGTGCTCCAGCGTGACCTGCTTATGCAGGGGCAGAGTCACAGTGGGTCTCTTCGCAGACCCACGGCAGGATCCTTTCAAGGACTGCCAAATGTCTCACCCTCTTCGCAGGGGAGCATTAGGGGTCAGAGCTGGGCTGACCCTGAAGAAGGGGCAATGGCCGAACAGTCAACTGTGAGGAGTGCCAGAAGAGAGAGCAGCAGAAGATTGTGGGACACATGCTGTATCAACTCAAGAAGGACTGCCTATACAAAGCTGCAAGCCAGTAAAAAATACATGGCTACAACCAGCTACAGGAGCAAGCCATTAACTTTATGGCTGGGAAGTACATTGCTCCAGAGAACTCCATTTCTCTTAAAGTACCAGCAGTCTATGACCCCATCTGGGGCAACAGGAGCCCATCTATAAGGAGCCAGGAGGTGAAGCTCCAGAGGAAACTGCTGGCTGCTAAAATCACAGCAGTACCAGGACAACTGATGGGGTTGATTTGCCTGAAGAGTTACGTGATGCTCTAGCAGACTGTGTAATACTCAGTGGAGATCTACAGTTACAGGAAGAGCATCATCAAGAAGTGCGGAATTATGCAAGACAAGTAGCACACAGGCGCCAAAATTGCTGTTGGGGGACCTCCCGAAGCAGGTGAAAGACCTGCATGAGGAAGCCAAGGCTATAGGCCTGATCAAGTGCCAAGCACCTCTAAAACCCACTATCAACAGCGCAGCACCCCCTACACACCCACCAGACATCGGTGCTATGGAAGACCATCTGGTGGTGAAAGCTCGAAGGCCGGCCCACCTGCACAGCGGTCTTTCAGACCATAGCCCAGCCCGGCCTTCATGGAAAACGCGCCAACCCCACAACGCAGCAACACAATACCAGAAGAAACAACTGCGGAGACAACCCACACAACACCGGTAACCATGGAGGTAGGTGGGTCTGGTTGTCTTAAAAAACATTGCATGTCCGATTCATTAAAGTTGGGGGACGGTTGCACTTGTTTCATCATGTGTGCTGTACTTTTACCTCTGAACTTTTACATACTCGGAAGTATTCAGAATTACAAAATTGAATTTGTATACGAACTACCGTCCCAGTTCAGCATACGCCTAGCAGGAAGTTCATACTTCACAAAAAGAGAGAACAGCAGGCCATGCTGAACTTTAAGACTAAACACAAAAGGGATTGAGAAAACAATCAGAGAATTTCAAGAGTTCGTATCAAATATATTTATAAAAAACTAAAAAGATGGTGGTTGCCGTATCATTACAGATTTGACCGAACTAAATACTTCCGTTCAGTATGCCCATTTCAAAATAGACACGTTTGTCACACACAGGGTCATCGTAAATACCTGAAATTTATCTGGATGGGACAGCAATGGCAGTATGCCTTATCCAATGGGTTGTCATCAGCACCCAGGCTATTACAAATGTATTAAAACCAGCTTTAGCATACTTAAAGAAACATAACCATATCGTCATGGCTTACCTTGATGATATTCTCATTGTAAGTGAAAATTGGAGCTGGCTACATTGGTGGTATCAGCCACAACACAGAGATAAATCAAAATTGGAACCCTCCACTGCCATGGATTATTTGGGGTTCACTATTGACTCTGTTCATATGTCTATCACCTTGCCACCAAACAAAGTGACAGACTTGATGGGAGTATGCAAAAGCCTCACTGGCATCAGGGAACCATCCATTCGGCAAGGAGCAAGAGTGATTGGAATTGGTGGCTGCGTTCCCAGCAGCACAATTGGACCACTCCATTATTAAAACCTGGAAGAGGGAAATTTTAGCTCTCAAAAATCATACAGGCCATTTCAATAGGCCTATGCAACTACCAGGGAAAGTAAATTAGAATTAAACTGGTGGGTGGAATTGTTCCATATTATCCTAACCCCATCACCCTATTCTATATCCCTAGGGTACATTACAGACTGATGCCAGTGCTAAAGGTTGGGGAGCAACTAATACCACCGCAAGTTGTGGTGGCAGATGAGTGCACAAAAATTATTCTGTTTAAAGCACTAGGAATTAAATTATCTAGAAATGCTGGGAGCGTTTCATGGACTCAGGGCCTACTGCTCAGATGAGCACCAGTTGCATGTACGGTACAGATTGATACCACACTGGGGGCCTATATATAATCATATGGGTGAAATAATGTCGATATCATGTGATGAAATTGCCTAATAATATCTGGCACTGGTGTCTGGGAGAGAGATTTGGATCTCAACCACTTACCTTCCAGGTAAGCTAAATACAGTGGCAGACATCAGGTCACGTAAATTCAACGACAACATTAAATGGATGTTGGATCGGAAAGTGTTTACAGATATTATAGACCGTATGCGACACCAGATATCGACCTTTTTTCCATCCGGGACTAATTCACCAACTACCAACATATGTTGCTTGGGAACCAGACCCAGGGGCAGCAGCGATGGACGATTTCTCGCTGCATTGGGGGGGGGGATTTGTTTTGCTATGCATTTTCCCCTTCTGCCTCATCAGGCGAGTCTTGCAATAATTAAACAAGACGCCGCAACGGGTACCATGGTTCTCAACAGTACAAAGATGGTCTCAGAACCCTGCATCTGGATCAACAACGGCCAAGGAGGTTGGCACACCCCGTGCGGGAAAGTATCCGTGCCATGACTGTATGAACTTGGTGATTTGCAGTTTCTGAACAGGCCATTTCTGGGATACGGACTCTCCGACAGGACGATCAATGCCATCTCAGCGTCGTGCAGGGAGTCCACGAGAAGACAGTACCTGACATATGTCAGGAAATGGGAAGTGTTCTGCACCAGGACGAACACTACATATGACTCAGCCACCAACACTGAAGTGCTGGAGTTCTGGCCACCCTTCATTTTGATGAAGGATTGAGTTACAGTGCCATTATTGTGCAAGGAGTGCCCTATCTAATATCTGGGCAGAGGGAGTGATCACCTGGCTATAGGATCACACCCACTAGTACCTAAACGAATGAGGGGTATTTGTACTCTATTCCCCCCAGGCCCAGATACACCCATATATGGGACATAGGTAGTACACCATGTTACGAGGATGGACACCAATATCGGGGCTCACTCTGGACAAACTAATATCCTAGATGGGAATGATTATGGCACTTGGATTAGCACAATGGGTCCAGTCCTTACACAAGCTAGAATAGGACGTCATGTCTGTCACAAATGGCAGATAACCTGCTACATACAGGGGTACTTAAACTAGACTGACCCGGTTCCTTTGGCCAATATTAGAGTTCTGGCCTATCCTGCAGATAGTCGGCCTTGCATAGTGACACATACTTTCCAATATATAGTCACCAAGACACTTATGGGCACGGAGAGAGCTTTCTCATTAGCCATAAATGCCCTCACCTAAGGTCACAGTGCAAAACCATATCCAGATGGTTCGGGTGGTATTACGTGCAGTGGTGAATACTAATGTTTCAAATCTCACTCCAACAGGGCTGCATCTACATCGGACGCTAGGATGATGGGAGTTCCTATGGACCACATCCTTGCCACAGCGGGGTGGAGCAATGAACGCATTCAATGCTTTATATAATAAACCCGTGGCCGATCCTGAGACGTTTGCAGGGAAAAATTAAGTTCTGTAAAATAAATTACCCAATGTGGGGCATATTATTTTAGGTATGAATAATACCTTTTTATTGTTTTTCAGCACAGTGTCGTGTGTGAAATACGTTCATCCTCCGTCCCAGAATGGCAGTGTGTGAGCATGGTCTCGTTCCTGGGCATGAAATCACAGAGCTTTGAAATCTTCACGTAGTCACTCACGTGACTCCGAAGTAAAAATAGTAAGATTAAATGAGAACTTACCAGTTTGAAGTTTGATCTTTATTTTATGAGGAGTTACGATGAGGGATTACGCGCCCTCCGCTCCCAAAACCCTCTATTATAAAGTTCAACTGGTATGGAAGTTCTCTCTTATCTTACTATATTAGTCTACTCTGGTATCTGTGATTTCACACCACTGCTTTGAAGAATGTCGCGCATGCGTCCTGGTGGGGTCTTCACGTAATCCCTCATCGTAACTCCTCATAAAATAAAGATCAAACTTCAAACTCGTAAGTTCTCATTTAATCTTACTATTTATTTTCTACTTAGATGGTCAGCCTGCAAGCATTTTAACATCCTCTTTGCATTTTTTCCTCATTGTTTAGATATCTCCATTAGTCGGGCTGGATAGATCAACTTTTGTGTTGTTTCATTGATGACAAAGCAATTGTCATTCATTATCATTAATCCATGAAACTAACAGTAACACCAGCAGCTCCATGAACATGCTTATTATGTTGAGGGCTGATTTGAATTGAATGGAATACATTTTATTAGCCAAGTATGTATACATACAAGGAATTTGCTTTGATGCTTTGCTTGCAAGTAACAACATGATATACAGTAGACAATTAAAAATAAAACATTATAGTTTAAACATATGAAGAATGAAATAAAATACCACAACACAATGAGGCTACAGACTTTTGGCTGTTGAGTAGAGCAACTGCTCATGGAAAAAAGCTGTTTTTATGTCTGGCTGTGGTGGCTTTGACGGTCCTGAGTCAATTTCTAGAGTGAAGTGCTTCAAAGAGTTTGTGGCCAGGGTGAGAGGAGTCAGAGATGATCTTACCTACTCGCTTCCTGGCCCTTGCAGTGTAGAGTTCCTCGATTGGGGGAAGGTTGCAGCCAACAACCTTCTCGGCTGATCGAACAATGCGCTGCAGCCTCCGGATGTCGTGCTTGGTGGCTGAGTCAAACCAGACCACGATGGAGAAGGTGAGGACAAGACTCTATGATGGCTGTATAAAAAACTGGACCATCATTGCCTGTGGCAGATTTTGTTTTCTCAACTGCCGCAGGAAGTACACCCTCTCTTGGGCCTTTTTGGCTGTGGAGTCGATGGTGGCCTCCCATTTAAGGTCCCTGGAGATGATGGTTCCAAGGAACTTAAATTACTCCACACATGTGACTGTGGTGTGTTGATGGTGAGTGGGGGAAGGGGAGGGGAGCTCTCCTAAAGTCTACAATCAAATCCCGCAGTCTTAAGAGCATTGAGCTCCAGGTTGTTGCGATTGGCACAGGACGCCAGCTGTGTTACTTCCTGTCTGTAGGCAGATTTCTTTTCTCCCCATCTGGATCAGTCCAATCATGGCTGTGTCGCCTGCAAACTTAAGAAGTTTGACAGAGGATTCTGTGGAGGTGCAGCCCCCCCCGTCATTGGTGTAGAGAGAGTAAAGGAGAGGGGAGAGTACGCAGCGTTGCAGTGCTCCTATGCTGAGGGTCAGCGGGTCCGAGATGTGCTTTCCCAGCCTAGGTTGACTCCATCATCCACTGATCTATTGGCCCAGTTTGCAAATTGCAGGGGGTCCAGCAGGAACCAGGTGGGCCAGCACCAAACGTGGTGAACAAATGGGTTACTTTATTCAGGCATAAAAGGTTTGTTATACATGTTGGTCGTCTTTATGTTAAAGGTGTTGTTGCTGCTGCGAGGCTGTTGCCTCGTGGGCTCGAGCTGAGCCCCTGCTGATGTAAAGGACACTCACCCCTGAGAGAAGAGAGCTGTGTCAGCTTGAAGTGAGAGAGAGAGGGTTGTCCCGGAGTTTGTTATATTATCCCAGGAACGAACCCTGTACCCGTGACAACTCATCCTGCCATTGCCCATTCACTGACCGATTGCTGAGGGTTCGTGCAGAAAGTGGCCCAACCACCGGGTGCCGCCACATCCTTGGTTTTTAGGCACAGGCCTTGGCTTTTAACACAAGATTAGTATGGGCTTACACACTGCTACATTCTCCACCCTAGCATGAATTTTAAAATTGCTGCCAGTGTTTCAAGCTGCTCATATTGCAATCTTTTCTAATGGAATCACGATAAATCACTTGAATTGTCATGGACTTAAGTTTAACTATAAGTAGACACAAAATGCTGGAGTAACAGTGGAACGGGTAGCGTCTCGGCGAGAAGGAAGGTGACATTTCGGTCGAGACCTTTCTTCAGACACATAAATTATAAGTTAGCAACGCTATAATTATGTAGACTTTCTGTGAAATATCTCAAAAATGTTGAAACCTTGCTGCATGAGATCTGGGTGCGGTTTACTGGCATAGCAGTTTAGAAAACTCTTTGTCCTTATCTATCTATACTATTACTAAAATTCTCCAAGCGAGCGCGCATTTTGACCACTTCCAGTTTGTGTTTTTTTTTCTTAATTTGCACAAAAACAGTAACCTATATCGCTAGGACTTTTTTTCGATCACCTTACTCAGCGTTCTCCTCTGCTCAAGCACACCAAGTTTTGTTCGGATCGGTGAAAATTTAGAAAAGTTATGAAGGTTTAAAAAATCGTGAGATCAGCAGATTGGCCTTCTTGCCTGTCAGTCACCATGAAGGTAACGCCCCTTCCAACATCCCGCGGACAAATAAATCCCCCGGAGGCAGGGCTGATCTGTGAGCACATGTTAAGTTGAACCGGAAGCTCAGGGTGAAGTCGGAGTGGGACCAGGGGCTGCTGCGTGAAACCAAAAGCTGAAGGTGCGGGAGGTGAGCAGAGTGCGAGGTGCATCGGCAGCGACCACCCACCCCCCCCCTCCCCACCCGCCCTTCCCCCAACCCCCCCCCCCACCTCTGCGGAACTGCAGCAACTATGGAGAGATAAGGGAAATGGGTGAGTTTTCAGGTCAAGTCCCTTCTTCAGCATCTGAAGTTCCTTTGGTGCACAACCTACAAACCTGCATGTCTTGGAATTGTGAGATGAAACCGGAGCACCCGGAAGAAAGCCCCAGGCCGGTACAGGGGAGAATGCACAATCTCCACACAGACAGCACCCAAGTCAGGATTCAAACCGGGTCTGGTATTTTAGGCAGCAACTCTACCATTGCACCACTGTGCCACCCAATAATTGTGATTATTTTACTTTAATTTTTATTATCTGCAAGAAGCCATGGGTGCAATTGGCTGCTCAACCAGCTTGGCTAATTCAAAGTTGCTTTTCAGAAACTAATTTTTAATTCATTTCAAAAGCAACCAACATAATAAGCCAGAAGTCTATGCTACAATGTGGCTAAGTAATTTTGGATGGTGTTATTTGAGACCTGTGAGTGTTATTACTTTTCATTGTTTTCTGCAAGTATGTGGGGGTTTATTCCCCAAAGTCTAAATCTAAATAGAAGACGTATTTTGGTTGCTATTAGTTTTTATTTGGGCATGTATATAAAAAATAATATAACATTTTCCATTATCAGCTGCTCTTCATTCAATGTGTACCAATTGCTATCACTTATGTCTGTGCTGATAGGAAATAAAAAGCGAAAATTGATCGTTCGGGCTCTGTATAAGTGCTTGTTTATAAATCGACAAAAGATGGAGAATTTGGTATATCCTGTAGTCACTTGGGTTACATAGCTACATAGAAGTCATGAGAGCATATCCTTGTTTCAAATTTTCATCTAATTGTTCCCTCTCACTGTTTATTTTTGGATAAATCCCATTTCGTCCCTCATTTTCTCATGGTGGCATTTAACATGGGAATGCACTTCCAGGGAAATAACCTCTTCACAGTCAATGAACGTTGACAGGGTTGTTTATAGTGTAAAAAAAAATCCAGCCTCCTTTCACATTTCCTCACTTAAAAACATTTTATAAATTCGAGCAGCTTCCTTCCACGTGCCCTAGTTCAAGTCAGGTTAATATTTATAGTTCTTCAATCTGATGACATTCTAATAAAACAACTTGTTTTAAGTATGAGATTCCCAAACTTTACCACATTATTCAACCTATTGAATCGTTGTAAATATTTAGTTATTCATCCCTTGCATGCCCTGTTGCTCTTTAAGAATCCTCTACTGCTTTAAGTACTTTAATGCAAGAGCATAAATACTGTGGTTCCTCGAAAATCTGAATGATATATTGGAAGACCTTTAATGATGAAAACCACACTAAATACAAGCTGACAAAGTGGAGCGTTATAGACATTATATGTCAGACAAAGACAGCTGGTTACCAAGGATAATCATGGGTTGCTATGAGATCAGCAGGTTGGTATACTTTAAGATAAAACAGTCATTAAACTGTCACAAGAGATATGTGCAATGCTGTAACTTCCATTAAAGTATGAGAGCAACTATTATCAACCACTAGCCTGAGAGAACAATCACTGAAATGTACTTGTGGCAAACAAGAGAAGATTAGAGGCACAAAGAGTTTAAAAAGTAATTAGTATCAACTAGTATATAACTAAAAAGTACAAAATCCTAGTCCAATGGAAGAAAAATGCCAAATTGTCTTCATAGACTTGAGTGCTTATGGGATTGACCCAGCAGGATTCACAAGATTCCAATGAAGGTCTTGTGTTTGGCATGGATTTTTTTTAAACAAAGAAAAACCTCCTTGAAGGGAGATGCAAAGATGCTGGTTAGAAGTAAACCGCAGTGCAAAGTTTAGGAAACTACAAACTACAGCCAGAGTAAACTGCCCGTGGCATGAATTACTTCAAAATGTTGATGGGGCCTTGGATATCTGCCAGATGGGCTGCTTTGTCCTGGAAGGTTCAGGTTTTGTGGAGCGGCCCTCGGCCAAGTAAGTGGAAAATATCCTATCCTATTGGAATCTTCCATAATCTTGGTTGAGGTTTACAAGAGCCTTGTCAAATATTTGGTATAAAACAAACATATGAGGACTCGGTCTGAAGAAGGGTCACGGTTTGAAATGTTGTCTGTCCATTCCCCTTCACAGATGCTGACTGACCCCACGAATTCCTCCAGCACTTTGTTTTTTACTCAATATTCCGTATCTGCAGTCTCACATGACTCCAAAGGACCTCACTTACTCCTCAGGTTTCCCAGCCTCAGAGTGCTTTTTATAACCATGGTATTTGTGCCATGCTTTATTTTAAAGATAGAGTGGAAACAAGCCCTTTGGCCCACCGAGTACACACTGGACCTGTTCACACTGTTCTATGTTATTCCAGTTTCACGGGCACTATCAACAAACAAGGGAGGGTCGATTTACAGAGGCCAAATTAACCTTCAAATCTGCACAATCTTTGGGATTTCGAATGAGTTCTTGCCCACAACACGATGTTGAAGGTGAGGAATTCAGAGATGGTAATGCCAATTATAAACTCGAGCTTCTGCTTCCCTCAGCTAACAATTAACCATTCTACATTTCCTTGACCATCGTACTGCTTTGATCTGTTGTTTTCACACCTTACCCTTCCATAGCTTCTAGACTCCCTTTCCCCTGACTCTCAATCTGAAGAAGTGGGTCTTGACCCAAACGTCACCTATTCCTTTTCTCCAGAGATGCTTCCTGGCCCACTGAGTTACTCCAGTATTTTGTGTGTATCTTCGGTATAAATCAGTAACTGCAGTTCTTTCCCACACATTTTGTCTAACCCTTAATGCAGATTGGCCAGATACTTAATATTTTCCGTTTAGTACATGCAGGGACATGCTAAGGAAAATATTAAATATTTGTCCAAATATGCAGCACATGCATCCATCTTTTCTTGCTAATAACCCATTCATTAGAGTTGCAAACTTTTACTCTTAAATCATGTGTTATTGAGTCAGAATGAGCATTTATAATTATCATGATACACAAATATGTTAAGTATTTCCAGCAAGCTATTTATCTGAGAAAGTAGTTAATTCTTTATTTGTGTGCGACAGTGGTTTTCTCCACTGCACCCAGAATGAATGAAGTAATTCATTCCTATGTGTAGAAGGAACTGCAGATGCTGGTTTACACCAAAGATAGACACGAAACGCATGGAGCACACAGCGGGACAGGCTAATTCATTCCTATGCCTTATCCACCACTTGATTTCAACAATTTCAATTAGTACAACCTGTCACAAGTTTAACGACAATGAAATCAGTACCCTACCAATTTGTATGCCCACATGCAAAATTGCACTTTGTTTGAAATATTTGAAAATTATTTTACAAAATCCAATTAGCACCATTCAGGTTTATTGCTGTAATTGCTGCCATTAGCATTTTCCTGTCAGATTATTAAATTCCTTTCTCACAGCCTAGTGTAGAGCACTAGAACAAAGAGGTGGGCATTCATTTTCACCGAGAGAAGGTCCTATCCTCTTGATTACCATGCTGTTCGTTGAGTTCCAATATGATCTTTATATGACAGCTTATTCGGACTCTTTTAACTCTTTTACTAACGATGTTACTTTTGCTCCCTCCTCGGCCCATAACGTGAAAGCAATGGAAACACCAAATTATGAAAGGTGTGTTCAACTGTGGAAATAGCCTCCAGTAAGAATGAATTCAATCCCGAGCTAACAAAACACAAAAATTCCCCAAAAGATAGAATCAATAAGACCTAATCTAAAAACATCAAAACTTTAAAACCATCATTATACCTCTGACAGTTTTATCTTTCATTCTTTTCCTGAATGATTGCAAGTGGGTGTCTATTGTCCGCATTATGGGGAGTGACTGCTGTGCCTTTTATTCCATAGGAGTCCACATGCATCGCACCAGAACATTAAACTAGAGGATAGCTGGAATAAAGAGATCAAGCCTACAGATATATTGTACTTCTATTAACTTTAACAATCAGACCATGTACTACAAAGGGATACAGAATGGGATTTGCTTTCAGTTTAAATAAAAACATATTGGTGTGCCTTTCCATTAGATTATATAGTGGACCCCAGCCCCCCCCCAGGGAGTGAGGTATTTGTTTATAACTTTATAAAACATGGTTATATCTCACTGGTGTATTGAGAGCGAGTGCAGTTCGTGATTGCCACAATCCACAAGATAGAAAGGATGTGAAGGTTTTAGAAGGGGATTATTTCACATAGAGGGTGGAATAAGCTGCTATGAAGAGGTGTTGGAGGCAGAATTTATGTATTCTCACGATACATTAGCCACTTCTATACCCAGTGCAAGCAAATGGGTTTAGTTATAAATCAGATCTAATGCTTTGCACTGTACAGAAGCCAAAGTACATTCTGTGGAAGACGATTAGGAAGGCCAAGAGAGAACTCCAATTCAAGCGGATGCCAGGCAGTGGTGGGAGGGCCTGAATACCATCATGGGCTACAAGCTGTAATCACGGGGCAATCTTGGGCGAAGCAACGCATCTCTACGGATCCTCCAATGCCTTTTACGTCTGTTTTGAGCCCTGTTTTCCCCGCCTCCCGCTGGTTCTGTGGCAGAAGTCTGATCTGCTTTCACAAGAGTAAACTCTCAGAAAGTGGACCACCACAGATGGATGGAGTCACTGGACGGCGTGGAAGGCTGTGATCAGCGTTCGAGCAACTGCTCTCAGTATTCATTGATTACTTCAACCTCTCAGTTCAGCAGTCTACTGTCCCTATCTTGCTTCACGGAAAACTCTATCACCCCACTCCCCAAAAAATGTACTTACCTGGCTCAATGGGTAAAATAAACTTACTGTGTTTTCCAGACACTCTCGATCCTTGCAATTTGCGAGGAAATATATTTTATTTATTCTTCCTTTATTTAGTATACTGGTAGCACAAGTGTTAAGTGCAGGTTTGAGGCGGGATTGTTCTGGAACACCAGAAGCAACTGGTGTTTTCGTGGGTCTAACTCAACGAAAACACCAATGAAGGGAGGTGCCCACTTGATAACCTCAATGACATGCTTGACTCTACAGGATTAGTTATTTTTTTAAGAGCCAATTAATATGTAGGTAGCTATTTATTTTGGATATGGAGTTATTTATTGTAAGGTAGTATATTTATGTAGAATATTTAGATAATACTTTGGCTTTGAGCTTGGTTGTCTTAGTTGAGCATTTATCCTGAAGTTATAGCACAAGAACTTTGTGTTTTAATTGTAATTTAGGTCTACGGTAGTCATCATGTTCCATGCACTACATTCAGCTCAGGGAACACCTTGACAATAAGAAAACTTTGATGGGATATTATTCATTGACTACAGCTCAGCCTTTCAACAACACATTATTGAATAAGCTGTTCAAGAAGGAACTGCAGATGCTGGAAAAAATCGAAGGTAGACAAAAATTCTGGAGAAAAATCAGCGGGTGCGGCAGCATCTGTGGAGCGAAGGAAATTGAATAAGCTCATCTCTAAAATCCTGGATCTGGGCCAAGGGCCTCCCATATAAACAGCTTCTGGACTTCATGACCTGGCAGATCTCAGTTTAGTTTAGTTAAGTTTAGAAATACAGCACGGAAACAAGCCCTTTGGTCCACTGGGTGCGCGCCAACCAGCGATCCCACCACATTAACACTATCCCACTTGGGACAATTTTTACATTTACCAAGCCAATAAACCTACATTACCTGTATGTCTTTGGAGTGTGGGAGGAAACCGAAGATCTTGGAGAAAACCCATGCAGGTCACGGGGAGAATGTACAAACTCCGTACAGACAGCACCCGTATTTCGGGATTCGAACCCAGGTCTCCTGCGCTGCATTCGCTATAAGGCAGCAGCTTTATCGCTGCACCACCGTGACCGCCCAATTGGTTACAAATGGGACCATTTCTGGCAACATCATATCTCTACTGGATGAGCTCAATGCCTTCTATGTCCATTTTGAAAAGGCAACGAATGTTTCATCAAGGCACATGCTTCATCCCCCAATGGCTCTGTCCCAAATGTCCCAATAGCAGATGGGATCAGGTCTGCTCTCACGAGAATTGACTCTGGAAAATAACTGACCTGGATGGGGTACCTGGATGGGTTCGGAAACCATGCACAAATCAATTGGACACTGTCTTCACTAACATCTTCAAACTCTCACTTCAATAGTAGACTGTCTCCATCTGCTTTCAAGGAAGCATACTCATAAGTTCAGTCCCCAATGTGTCTTGTCTCCAATAACTACCACCCATATAGTGTTCTAACATTGGCCATAATTAAATATTTTGGAAGGTTGGTAATGGCCCACATCAGCTCCAGTCTCCCAGGCCATCTCAACGTCCTCGCAGGGAAAATAGATCTGCAGAGGGTGCCATCTACCTTGCAATTATTGAGCTCTGGATCAATCTTGACTCCAATAAGAACACCTATGTTAGGATATTATTGTTTGACTACAGCTCAGCCGTGCAAGCATCACAATGCCAATTTTAGAACTTATCTCTAGAGCTCTTTCATCATAGAGGGTGTGTGGATATATGGGAATGTCCTGCCAGATGAGGCAGTTGATGCAGTTACTATAAACATTATTTAACAGACACTTGGACTCGTACATGAATAGGAAAAGGTTCGGAGCAGTGTTTTCTCAACCGGGGTTCCCCGAGGAGGTCGCTAGGGGGTTCTGAGAGAAATAGTGATAAATATGCTAATCAGAGTCTTTTGTCAGTGCACACTTCAATTAAACCGACTTTAATAAACTGAAACGGCAGACAACTTACAGGAGGCGCGAAGAAACCAAGCCGACAGTAGCGGAAACCGCGGCCGGAGACCTGGACATCTGACGGAGCCCGCTTGTAATGCTAGAGGGAGCCTTGCGTCGACAGAACACATGCAGCCGGAGCCTGGGATCGCCGGAGCGAAGGCATTCGTAATGTATCTGGCGGCGGTCGTGATGGAGATTTGCTGTGGTTTATCGACAAGAAAGTCGGTTGCAGCGGAAGTCGGGGTCGGCGGTCATTAAAGGGCCTGTCCCACTTTCAACGACCTAATTCACGGACCTCTGCCGAGTTTGCCCTTGACTCATACTCGCAGCATGGGTCGTCACGAGGTCATTAGGAGGTCGTAGGTAGGTCGTGTAGGTGGGAATAGTGAGAGAAGGGGCATCCTGGTTGGCATGGGCAAGGTGGGCTGAACGGCCTGTTTCCTTGCTCTATGGCTGTATGGCTCTAAAACACTGGACTTTGGCCTTGGAGCCTCCAACAGCAACAGGCTTCTGGACTGCCTGTCTGGCAGACCGGGTTGAGTCTTGAAGAAGGGTCTCGACCCGAAACGTCATCCATTCCTTCTCTCCAGAGATGCTGCCTGTCCCGCTGAGTTATTCCAGCACTTTTGTGTCTATCCCGTCTGGCAGAGAATCAGTTAGTTAGAATTGGTCATAAACATTTCCTCCACCCTGACCCTCATCACTGGTGCTTCTCAGAGTGTGTTGTGCTCAGTCCCTTACTCCACCCGCTGTACACCAATGCCTTAGGGTCAACCAGACGAAAGAGTTGGTTGTTGACTTCAGGAAGCGAGGGGATGAAAAACAACCCTATACGGCCAGGTACTCTTATTCCTAACTCTGCCTCATTTGATCAATCTTTCTTTGCATTTTTAAAATTTTGTTTGTACTTCTTCAGTTTGCATTACAATCTTAGCACATATTTTGCTGTTTTTGGCATTTGTGGTTGTACTAATTGTGCACTTATTATATTTATTGTTTACTCTACAGGCCTCACGTGAACAAGGAATTTCATTGCACCCTATTGTATATGACAATCAAACTAATCCAAATCCGAATCTGAAGCTAGCATGGGCATGGTAGGCTGAAGGGAGTGTTTTGGAATCTTTGTGCTCCAAGGTACAATGACTCTATGAAGTGACTGGAAGCAGTGATCAATTCCCAAGGTATTGCAAAAATAAATTGTGGTACGTTTACATGGTTGCAGTTTCTTTGTACCCACTCCAAAGTTTTCTATAAATGCTTCAAAGGGCAAAATCATCACATGTCCTTGTACTCTGCTCATCCCTCTAGAGCTAATATCCAGTTGCTTGGTAGTCAAACACTTTCTATGACTATTGGATAGGTGTAGATTGGCAAACAAGTTTGTCAGTAGAATATAGCATAGTAATGATTAAACTTTCCTATTAGGACTGTGGTCACCATCTAGTGTGCCTTGTGATGGGAGGAGCAGAAATGACTTTAATTTTGCTGCAGTTCGCACGTACCTTTACGTCAGCCAGCCTTGAAGGAGCATCGCCACCTGATTGATGACGTTCACAGCCAGAGCAACTTGATTATGTTAAAAAGCAAAAACCTTTCAGGAGCAGAAGTAGGAAATAGATCCATGAGCCTACTCAGCAATTGAATAAAGTCCTGACCTCAGATATTTATTTGCACAAGTGGCATATCAAAATCATGACAGAATAGATCGGGTAAACACATAGAGTCTCTTGCCCAGAGTACGGGGGTGTTAAGGAACCTGATGACGTAGGTTTAAAGCTGAGGGGGGATACATTTTAATAAGAACGTGAGGGGTTAACTGTTTTGCACAAAGGGGTGGTGGGTGTATGGAACGAGGGTGCTGGAGGAGGTTAGGTTGAGGCAGGTACTATCTCAATGTTTAAGAAAACCAATTTAGACCATGAATAGGTTTAGAGGGGATATGGGTCCAAACACAAGCGGTGGGACTAGTGTGGATGGGCAATGTTTGCCAGTGCCGGCAAGTTGAGCCAAAGGGCCCGTTACCACACTGTATGACTCTATCCATATTGTGACTTACTTCCCTGCACCCCAGAAAATTAAACTACTCTCCTTCTGTGATTATGCTCAGCAACTTGAGTTTCCACAATAACCATCTGGAGTAAAATGTCCCCATGATGTAGAACCACCCATTTCATGACATTCAGTGATGATCCACCTACCCCACAGCTTGCCCAATCTATCAATGGTTTGTTTTTGCCAATGAATTGCTACCTCCATTGAGTATATCATATTATGGGGAAACCTCAAACAACATGAGAATGCAGATTTCATTCCTCAATAGATCTAAAATTCCTAGATCCCCTGACTGAGTAATATTATAGCCCATTTGTGGTTATAGTTGACAACTGATATAATTATTTCGTAGTTTATATATTGCCAAAGTGAATCATTTATTCTAAAGAAGACTGATATCAAATATACTTATTGATTTGGATAGGCATGCTGCCTCAAATGGAAAATTATTTCATTTTGTTTTTGTTTATTTTGAATGTTGTACCTCGAGCTGTGCAATAGTCTTTAATACTCAGTATGCTTATTCAGATTGAATAACTGATTCAGCATGTACGAGAATATCTTACCCTCCTGATCCTTTACAAATTTGAATAACGGTGTTGATGTACTCTTGGCTTTTCTGATGGGATGTCAGAAACATTAATTCTGTTTCTCTCTCCAGAGATGCTCCCCAGCCTGTATGAGTATTTTCAGTAAATTAAATTCATTTTATATCTATAGTTTCACTATGCTTTTACATTTCACCCTGTTTTAGCCTACATCCCTACCAAACCTGTCTTATCCATGCACCTGTCCAAATGTCTTTTAAATTATGTTATTGTAGCTACCCCTCAACTGCTTCCTGGGGCATCTCAGTCCAATAAGCCCCCATCCTCTGGTGTGTGAAAAAGTATCCCATTAGGTTACTATTAATTCCACTCTCACCTTAAAACTGATGCCCTCTATTTTTGGTTCTCCTACCCTGGGAAAAAAAAATATCTTGTGCATTCACCCTATCTATTACCTTCATGAGTTTATATACCATTATAAGATCGCCTCCAGCCTCCTGCACTACTAGGAAATAAATTCCTTGCCTGCCCAAACACTCCCCATAGCCTAAGCCATCGAGTGGCCCCTGGCAACACTCTCGTAAATCTTCTCGGACACATTTTCCAGTTTAATATCAGCTTTCCTATAGCAGCATGGATACACCAAACAAGAACACAATACTCCCCCCCAAGTGTGGCCTCACCAATATCTTACACAAATGTAACTTAATGTCTCAACTGCTTCCCTCCCTGACTGATGAAGGCCAATGGGCAAAAGGCCTTCCACCCACCCTATCAACCTGTTGATATCAATTTCAGGGAAAACTATGTACTTGTACTCATCAATCCAAATGCTCTACAACTCTCGCCAAGGACTCCCCCCGACCGTTCAGTGTGAAGGACCTGCCCTGGTTTGATTTTGAAATATTCAGCACCACACACTTATCTGAATTAAAACCTCCACTTGCTCGGCTGATCAAGATCCTGCTGTAATTAAAAATAGCGGAGTTCAGGGGATATGTTGGGAGAAAGCAGGAACGGGGTACTGATTGGGGGATGATCAGCCACGATCACATTGAATGGCGGTGCTGGCTCGAAGGGCCAAATGGCCTCCTTGCCACCTATTGTCTATTGTCTATTGGTAATTCTTGATAGCCATCTTCCACTGTCTATGACACCACTTATTTTAGATGGCTCAATTGAAAAAAAAAAATAAATCCATATTTTACCCATTCACTTAAGGTAGGTGTAATGATTTTAATATTACCATTTCAGTGGTCAGGTCAGAAAAGCACAGAAAACTGATACAAAAATGTTGTCACTGTAAAGTGAGTTTGTAAAAGTTATCAACCTGATGTCCCATTTCCTTCAAATTTGAGTATTTTCAACTGGTGAAAGATGATGTTTATATTCAATGCGAAGTGAGACTGAAAAATACTGCCTATAGCAAATTATATGATGAAGGCTTGAATCAATTCTCTTTGTATGCCTTTTCAATACTTACAAAAAGAGCAGGCTGTGCATGGTTTTCATGTGTGTTGGTTCGGTTTGTCTAGCTGTTTTATCATCATTGTGGTTTCCCACACTGTAATAAGATCAGCTTCGCAAATAATTTTATGAATAAAGCTGAATATTTCGTAAATTATGCAACTGACTATAAAAGTACTGAATACATTTACAACCTTTATCCAAGGACAATTTACAATAATTAATTTATTTTCAAGTCTGTTCCTTGCTCCAGGAGAGGTTCTGTTTGTGGTTGTTACTGCCCCCTTGTGGCTGCATTTTAACAAATCTACAATAAGTGAGTTCAGTATTCCGACTGCGCAAGCCCAGGTCATAGGTCATAGGTCATTCGCAATAAACATTCTTGGCAGCTCAGCTGCTGCGTGTGTACAGACCTGCATTTCATCCATAGTCAGGACCGTCCCCGTCCCCTCCCGAGTGTCCCATCCCTCTCCGGGGGCAGCCGGAGATGTCCGGGGTGATCCTGGACTGGTGGGACACTGGCCCGAAGCAGTGGTGGCCCCAGGCTTACAGCCAGCCTGGACCCTCAGTCCAGGGCTGTTGGTTTAAACCCAGCAGGGGACAGGCAGAAGTTGAGCTGGAGTTAGCGCTTCTTCACCACGCTGGCTGTAAGCCTGGGCCGCCATTGCTCCGGGCCAGTGTCCCGTCAGTTCCAGGGTTGTCGGTTAACAAAGCGGGACAGGCAAAGTTGTAGCTGGAGTTAGCGCTTCTTCACCACGCTGGCTGTAAGCCTGGGACCGACATTGGTCCGGGCCAGTGTCTCATCAGTCCAGGTTCACCCCAGACATCGCTGAATGAACTGAAGAAAAGTTCAGCAGAATCATCGTCATCTGGGTAAGTGGGATGAGTAATAGCAAGTGGAGTTTAGTTCAGGGCAAGTGAGCCGTCTAACCAAGGTAATTTCAAATCAAGTTGAGGTTTATTGTCATATGCACAAGTACAATGAGGTGCAGGTATAATGAAAATCTTGCTTGGAGCAGCATCGCAGCCACACAGACAACACACAAAAATAATTTTTTCATAAATTATATACACTACAACACAATGAAAATAAAAATACTACACAAAAACATGACTTCAGTGCAAAATACAATTAGAAAACTGGCCCCATGGAAGTGCAAAGGGTAGGTCCATACGGTTCTGTTTATTTATTTATTTATTTTAATTTGAGATAGTGTAGAAGAAAAGTAGAAACAAGGCCATTTGGCCCACCAAGTCTGCGCCGACCAGCAGTCCCCCCGTACACCAGTTACTATCCTACGCATTAGGAAACAATTTACAATCTTTACCAAAGCCAATGAACCTACAAACCTGTACGCCTTTGGAATGTGGGAGGAAGCTGGAGCAGCTGAGGAAAACCCACATGGTCACGGGGAGAATGTATAACCTCTGTACAGACGGCACCCATAGTCAGGAACTAAGCCGGATCGCTCTGGCGCTGCAAGGCAGCAACTCTACCGCTGCGCCACCGTGCCGCCCTTACTGTTGTTGTAGTAGGATTAGGGTTTTGCAGGTTGGTTCGAGAACCTGATGTTCGAAGAAAAAGTAGCTGTCCCTGAGCCTGGTGGTATGGAACTTGAAGTTGCTTTACATCTTCCGCAATGTTAGCAGTCATAAGAAAGTCTGGCCGGGATGGTGGGGATATGTGGTGCTAGATGCTGCCCTCTTGAGGTGGATGATGGTGGTTGAGCAGGTTGGGACTTTAATCCTTTTGGAGCAGGAGACTGAGGGATGAGGTGTATAAAATTATGAGGACCATGGATTGGGTGAATCCACGGAGTCTTTTCCAGGATTGGAAAATTGACAAGGCATAGGTGAAGGTAAAAGTGGAAATATTTAATAAGAATCTGAGAGGCAACTTTTTCACACTGAGGGCGGTACGTATATGAAACAAGCTATCAGAGGATTGATTGGGACAGGTAAAATAACAACGTTTGGACAGGTACAAGGATAGGAAAGGTTTTAGAGGTATATGGGTCAAACACAGGAAATATGGGACTAGCTTAGATGGTCCCCATGGACCGAATTTGGCAGAGAAAAAGCCTGTTTCCTTGCTCTAATAAATCTATGATTCATTTATTCCAGTAGATCAGTTAGCATCTGTGGAGGAAAAACATTTTGGGTTGAGACCTGTCATCTGGACTGTACTAATTTTCCATCCAGTTTAATCCTTTGAGTGACTGAAGCACAATGGCGGCTCATCAAAATATCTTGCTTGACTTTGAGAGACTACATTAGCACTACAAGTGCAGGTTGTTTCAGTTTTACTGTGTTTGCTCGTAGAAGGGCTGACTGCTTGCTGAGTTTTGTCCTAATTTCAAAGGTACAAAGGTAAAAAGGACATTTATTATCACATACACCAATTGGTGTAGTGAAATTTGACTTGCCATGCAGCACACAGATAAAGATAAGACACAACATTAAAGAATTGAAAAATAAACATAAAAAACATCCCCCCGCAATGGTTCCCATTGTGAGGGAAGGCACAAAGTCCAGTCCCCATCACCTTGTCCACCCATAGTCGGGCGTATTGAGGCCTCCGCAGTCGGCGCTACGACGGCCCGAAGTTCCAGGCCCTTCTCGCCGGGTGATGGTGCTCCGGCATTCCGGAGCTCCAGTACGCACCCGGGCAAGGCATCGCCCGTGCTCCGCTCTCCGCGATAGTGCTCCAGCCGAAGCCGAGGTTCTGGTCAGTCCCCCTCAGGAAAACGCCGCTCCAGGCCCGCTGGTAGGCCACGAGGACAGGTCGCAAAAGATGCTGCCGGAGAAAATACGCCTCTCCGACCAGGTAAAAGCGCAGTTTCCCACCCCCCCCCCCCCCCCCCCCCCCACATAAAAAAAGCTAGAGCTCCAAACAAACACACTTTTTAAACACACTAAAAATAAAGAAAGAAAAGAAAAGACAGACAGCTGCAGGCGTGGCAGCCATACCCAATTGGATGGCGCCCCCTAGTGCAATAGTTCAGGTAATAACCAATACTAATACATTGATACAAAGTGATGAAACCTCAATTTCTTGATGTGAGTGCTCATGTGGAGTTTTCATTGTGTCTAGACCATAGGTGCAAACGTATTGTGGATAGTGAAGATGGTTTTCAAGAATTGCAGCAGGACCTTGGGCAGAGGTGCTGAGGAATGGTTGATGAAATTGAATACAGAGAAATGCAAGGTGTTTGCAGTTAAGTCAAAAAAAAAAAACATTGTGCACGGCCTACATGGAGAATGGCAGTCTCTGGGGATTGTTGCAGAGCAGAGGGAACTAGGAGTGCAGATACATAGTTCCTTGAAAGTGGCATCACAAGTAGATGCCACTTTCATAAAGCTTTTGGCACATTGGCCTTTATCAATCAAAGTATTGAGTATAGAAGTTGGGAGGTCATGTTGCAGTTAAACAAGATGTTGGTGAGGTTACATTCAGATTATTGCGTTCAGTTTGGGGCACCATGTTATAGGAAAGATAATGTCAAGCTGGAAAGGGTGCAGATAATAATTACAAAGACATTGCCAGAACTCGAGGGCCTGAGCTATAGGGACTTGGGCAGGATAGGACTCTATTCATTGGAGCACAGGAATGATCCTATAGAGGTATACAAAATCATGAGAGGAATAAATCGGGTAAACACACAGGGATTCTTGCCCAGAATAGGGGAATCGAGAACCAGAGGACATAGGTCTAAGTTGTGGGGGAAAAGATTTACTAGGAACCTGAGAATAACTGCGGCAGCACTATTGCAATGTTTAAGAAGCATTATAAATAGGTGCATGGAATAGGATTAGGTTTAGAGGGATATGGGGCCACCAAACGCAGGTAGGTAGGACTAGTATAGCTGGGTACATGTTGGTCAGCATGGGTCCAAGTTAGGCCGATAAGGGCTTGTTTCCCACGCTGTATGACTCTATGATTTTATTAGTGTTTGTAAATAAACCTTTTGATGCAATGAGCTGAGGGATAGTAGAGTGTAACAAGTAATATGCAAAGCTGGGACCCGAAAGAACTTTGGAAGCATCCCATGGGGGGGGGTGTTTTGTATTATATTATCAAACACAATTATATCACAGTTGTGAATATATTTTCACCAGATGCTGATCTGGCCTCTTGTTTTATTGAAAGATTTATTTATCTGGAAATGCCAGGAATCGACCATCTTTAGGCATGTTCTTAAAAACAGCCTTTTGGGACCGATTAAATGAGGCTCTTCTAGCTCTCAATTTCTTCTACCTATTTGTAGAAGCCTTATGCATTATTAATCAGATTTTGTCTGCTGCAATAGGTGAATGAAAAGTTTACCCTTGTTATTTTTTATTTAAAGTATTCTCCCAGCAGATTCTTTGGCTCCCTGTGCACTTGCCTAGTGTTAATTTGCCTGTAATTTGTTACTGCAGGGTTATCACTCAATCTAAGCTGTTTAAAGATGGTCTGGAAAGTCCAATCTAACCATTCAGTCCTAACTGTAATTTACACTCAAGGAAATAACTTTCAAAATAGCACAGTGACCACATGATTCTATTTTAATGCAAAGTTTAAAGGAATTTGCGGTTTCAATTAATGAGAATTTTCAATTAGTATTTCTCTTCTGTTTTAATACCTAGGAAACATAGAAAACTAGGTGCAGGAGTCAGAGTGCCATTCAGCTCTTTGAGCCAGCACAACCACCATTCAATTGCTGATCATCAGAATCAGTACACCCATTCCTTTCCTGCCTTTCTCCCAATATCCCTTGATTCCGATTGTCCTAAGAGCTCTATCTAACTCTCTCTTGAATACATTGTGGAGAAGGCATTGAAGACAGGGGAACTTAGGGACAGTTAATGGAGATGTCGTCAGGACAGTTTGTATTACGGTAAGGAGGAATCGCCCAGCACCTGTATGCTGATAGTGAACGTATAATAAATCTCCCAGGCTTGTTCCAAAATACCTGATGACATTGTGGGCAGCTACAGAGGAAATTCGCAGGAGCTGCTCAGACTGAGAGGTACAAATCATCATTAGGCCATGTGTCTTGGTCGGGTGAGGGTGCTGGAAGATGGTTGTCTGGTGGGTCGCTAATCTTTGTGCTTCTGTTCAAGGGGGGGTTAAGAATGGGCAGGAAAAAGCCTAGGATTTCTTAACCATAGACCAGTGACCTGTAGACTATGACCTGTAGTAGGCAAATTATATATTGTATGTGTATTAACCATTGCGTATCAGCAACCTTTTTATAAACTATTGTTGATTGAGCGACGAAAATGTAAGCTCAGTGCAGTAAACCCCCCCCCCCCCCCCCCCCCCCCCCCCCCCCCCCCCCCCCCCCCCCCCACCCCCCCCCCCCCCCCCCCCCCCCCCCCCCCCCCCCCCCCCCCCCCCCCCCCCCCCCCACCCCCCCCCCCCCCCCCCCTCCTGCACAGTAGTGGGTCGAGTACAGTATAGGAACCTCCCGCCTCTGGATACTGGTGGCTCAGTCCTGCCATATAATCTTCAAATGCATCACTCACAAAATGTTTGGAACTGAAAAATTGTGGCCATTGTTGGCATAATGGTAAATGTCATAAGCAAATCCTATGAATATAATTTGATACATTTAATAAAAGTGAAAGGACTGCACAGTGGTGCAGCGGTAGGGTTTTTTTCTGCCTTAGTACAGGTTTTTGTAGGCTTTGGTAAATTTGTAAATTGTCGCCTAGTGTGTAAGATAGTGCTAATGTACGATGTGATCGCTGGTTAGTGCAGACTTGGTGGGCCGAAGGGCTTGTTTCCACATTTGCATGTCTAATGTCAAAAGCAACAACCAATGTTGTATATTTTACAAATAAACACATATGTGAATGTGTTAAGTAAATTGTTCTCGGATCTGACTGAATCTTGCCACCCTTCCAGAGCAAGAAGCTGTTGACAACTGAATGTTGCTGACAGGCACATTTCATTGTCCGAGTCTATGGTGTGAAAATTGCACATGAAGTCATCTTGCAGATCCCTAGGGGAAGGGCCACAGTTCTAACGCCCTCTCACATTACACATTAAAAAACCCCCCTTGGACTGTTTGCACAGAGAAAACATGTAAAGGAAAAAATTGATATCATGTTGAAGCTTAGCAAACTACCCAACAAACATTTGCACATTATGAACTCCAACCAACTAAAAACAAAACAAACGAACCCTAAAACAAACTATGAGCTGCCTGGTTTGCATTAGGAATTTGGGCTATGTTTTTTACATTACATTGGGTTTTTTAATTGAACTTTTTTTTTTGTTTGTTTATTGTATTATCAAGTATGTACTGTGTACATATACCATCGCCAGGGTGAATGAGTTGCCGGGGGTTGTGGTGGAGGCAGATATAACAGTGACATTTAAGAAGCACTAGACCAAGTGCAGATCCCGTTGTGTCTGTTCCCCCAACGACGTGGTTGTGGGAGGGGTGGGGGGGGGCATAGGAGGGGGGGGGCTGCGGCGGTAAACTACCCCCCCCCCCACCCCCCCCCCCCGCCCACCCCCCCCCCCCCCGCACACTGAGGGGGGGGGGGGGGGCTAGGAAACCTCACTACACCCCCCCCCGCCCACCCCCCCCCCCCCCCCCCCCCCCCCCCCCCCCCCCCCCCCCCACTACCCCCCCCCCCCCCCCCCCCGGGTACACATTAAAAATAAAAATAAAAAAAAACACTAACCCCACTTGATATATTAATATTATTAATTTGCTCCTTTTACCCATAACCACTGAACACATAGCCTCCAACTCGCAGGCGAGTCTAGAGAGGGGAGGGGGGTAGAGAGTGAGGACAGATAGAGAGTGTGGAGAGACAGAAGAGCAAGAAACAGAGGGAGAGGGGGTGGAGGGGAGGAGGAGAGGGAGGGTGGGTGAGGGGTGTGAGTGAGATGGGAGAAGAGAGAGAGGGGTGGGAGAGAGAGAGGGAGAGAGGAGGGGAAGGGAGGGGGGAGAGAGGGGAAGGGATGGGGGAAGAGGTGGGGGGAAGGGAGGGGGAGGGAGGGTGGGGAGGGAATGGGGAAGGGGATGGGGTAGAGGGGAGGGGGAAAGCGGATTTAGGGGAGGAAGGGTGGGGGAGGGCAGGGGGTGTGGAGGAGAGAGAGGAGGAAGGGGAGAGAGAGAGGGAGAGAGAAGGGGGGAGAGAGAGAGAGGGGAAGAAGGGGGAAGAGAGAGAGAGAGAGAGAGAGAGATCGAGAGAGAGAGAGAGAGAGAGAGAGAGAGAGAGAGAAAAGAAAAGAGAAAGAGCGAAAAAAAAAAAATAAAAAAGAGAGAGCAGAGAGAGAGAGAGAGAGAGAGCGATTAGAGAGAGAGATGGGGAGAGAGAGAGAATGGGAGAGACAGAGAAAGCGAAATGCAACCGTGCGGCACACGTTCAGAATGTTCTGGAAATGAAGCATCCGCGTCTCATGCATGAAAGCTGTCGGCAGCTCTATGGAATTCAGGGGAGGACCCCTCCCCCCCCCACACACACACACACAGCGGGTCCGATCTAAGCTGTGATTGTGCACAGCAATTTTTTTTTTTAAACTGTCTTTGAAATTAAAAGTTAATGTTAAGAATTAGTGATGTTAAGTGAAAAAGAATTCAATTCAATTCAATTCAATGAAAAACAATGAAATCAGCAACATGGCAGGCTGGGGGGCCAGGCCAGGTGGGGCCAGGAAGCAGTTGGGCCAGGTGCAAAGACATTGTGAGGTCAGCGGGTGGGGCCCACCGAACAGGCTGGGTGGGCAGGGCTGGCCGGGACCAGGAAGCAGTTGGGCCAGATGCAAAGGCATTGTGAGGTCAGCAGCTGGGCAACCTTAATATTTTTTTTAAATGTCAGTTTGGTTATAAATTTTAGTAAATATCGCGGGAAATAATCGACCAAATGTATAGAGGATTGGATTTTTGAAATCATAAGGAGAATTTTCTACCAGAAGATGTAAAAATGTCTCTGTTATTGTAACGTCAGATGCTGGGCAGCGGTTGGCGTGAGATGGCATTGTGACTCATGCAGCATTTGATTTTAGTGGGACCATGTAAAGGTTCCAATCTCCCACCCCTGTCCCATTGTGATGTCACATATGTAAATTAGATCCATTGTGATTGGACATCTGTGAGTGGCACTGTGACTCATGCAGGCAGTTTGATTTTAATATTTGTTGATGTTTTGTGAACAATTTTATTCAGCATCTAGGGAAATAATCGACTGAATTTAGAGAGTAGTGGATTTATGAAATCATAAGTTAAATCCCTACCATAATTGTCAAATTCTCCACGTTTTTGCGTCTGGTTTTTGAGGAGATACTTTCAAAGGCAAAATGACACACACACACACACACACACAGAGACACACTAAGCTGTCAATGAAGACAGCAAATGTATTTTTGTAAAACTCTCTTTGAAATTAAAGGTAAATGTTAAGTATTAGTGATGTTAATTGAGAAAGAATTAAATTCAATGAACAACAATGGAATCAACAACCTGGCAGGCTGGGAGGCCGGGCGGGGCCAGGAAGCAGTTGGGCCAGGTGTGGCCACCACCACTGGGCTGTCCTCGTCCATGTGCGCGGGCTTCAGGCGGCTGACGGAGACAAACTCCTCCCGGCCGCCCACCTCCAACGTGAATGTGGAGACTCCAGTCCTCAGCACCTTGTACGGCCCCTCATAAACCCGCTGCAGCGGCGAGCGGTGAGCGTCCCTATGAAGGAAAACATAATCACAATCCTGTAATGACACCGGCCCATGCACCGAAACCGACCAATGTCTGGAGGTGGGGACGGGGACTAACGCGCGCACCCGTTCACGAAGGTCGGCTAGCACCGCCGAAGCCGAAACCGATCACGGGTGGGCGGGCAGGAAATCCAGTGGTACCCATAAAGCCGAGCCATGGACTAGCTCAGCTGAGGAGGCATCCAGGCCCTCCTTTGGCATAGTTCTGATGCCCAGGAGGACCCAGGGCAACTGATCAACCCAATCGGGGCCAGTGAGCCGGGCCTTCAACGCCGACTTAAGGTGTCTTTGGAACCGCTCGACCAACCCATTGGCCTCTGGGTGATAAGCAGTGGTCTGGTGTAGGCGGGCGCCATAAAAGCTGCGCTAAGCCGGACAAACAGAGACGAGGGGTAAAACTGTGCCCACGATCTGTGGTGATGTCAGACGCGAGCCCCCGCAACGAGCTATCCAGTTGGACACGACAGACCGAGCGCCAGCCTCCGTAGAGGTATCTGATAACGGGATTGCCTCCAGCCACCTAGTGAACCTGTCAACTATAGTAAGCAGGTGCATGGCACCCTGTGAACATGGTAAGGGACCGACAATGTCTACATGAATATGTAGGAACCTGCCATCAGGCACAGCGAAATCGTGCCATGGGCGGCCGCACATGATGCTGAACCTTTTGAAGGTCTGACACGGAATGCAAGCACGGGCCCATGTGGCCACCTGCTTCCGTAACAGTGCCAAACATACTTGGATGCTACCAGGGCCGATGTGGCACAAATGGACGGGTGGGCTAAGCTATGGACTGTGTAAAATGCGTCATCTCCAACTGGTCAGTATCACCGGATGGGCTCTACCTGTGGAGACAGCACAGAGGACTTTGACCCCAGCCGCACCGCAAGGCACCTCGGCCAACTCAAGGCCCGAATCCGCGGTGTGATAACTCGCCATTCCGGTATCGGCCCACTGGGCCGCAGAAAGCTCGGCGTAGTCGACGCCAAGGTCCAGAGCTGAAACCGATGGGATGGCCGGATGGGACAATGCGTCAGCCATGACATTACCCTTCCCCGCTACATGCCGAATGTCAGTCGTGAATTCGAATATGTAGGCGAGGGGCCGCTGCTGCCGAGCGGACATGAGTCGGCGATCTTGCTCAATGCGAAAGTAAACGGTTTGTGGTCCGTGAAGGCAGTGAAAGCGCGGCCCTCGAGGAAGTAACGGAAATGCTAATCGCTAGGTAGAGCGCGAGGAGTTTCCCTGTCGAATGCGCTGTACTTGCACTCCGGAGGGCCGAAGCTGACGGTTTAAAAACGCCAGTGGCAGCCAGCGGTCACCGACCTGCTGCTCCAGGACAGCACCCACAGCGATGTCCGAGGTGTCGACCGTGAGTGGCGTGGGAGTGGATGCCCTCGGGTGCACCAGTATGGTGGTTGTTAGCCAGTGCAGCCTTAGCACCTTCGGACGCCGCACTGGCCTTATCCGACCACACCAGGTCCCGCGGCTTACCACAAGGCACTGGAATAGTGAGTGCATGATGGCCGACGGCACGAACCGGTGGTAAAAAATTCACCATCCCTATAAAATTCTGAAGACCTTTGACAGTGAGGGCCGAGGGAACTGAGTGAATGGCGTCGACCTTCTCAGGCAGCGGCTCGGCGGCCTTGAGGGGTAACCCTGTGCCCTAAGGAGGAGATGGGGAGCGCAAGCCGACTGGCACTTCGCAGGTTAATCACCAAGCCGTGTTCACACAACCGCCTCGAACAACAGGAAAAGGTGACTAACGTGCTCCGTCTGTGAACTGCTGGCCACCAGGATGTCATCTAAATAAATGAAGGCGAAAGGCAAACCCCACCCGACCTGGTCCATGAGCCACTGGAACGCCCTGAGCGGCGTTCTTTATGCCGAACGCATTCACAGCCATTCGAAAAGGCCAAATGGGGTGATGGTGGCTGTCTTGGGGATGTCGTCAGGGTGGACAGGGATCTGGTTTTAACCCCGAACCTGGTCGACCTTCGAACAGAAGGTCGTGTCCTCCAGGTGCGCCAAAAAAATCCAGAATATGGGGCACCAGGTACCGGTCAGCCATGGTTACCGCGTTAAGCTTCTTGTAATCACCGCAAGGCCTCCAACCCCCGGACTCTTTGGGAACCATATGGAGCAGGGAAGCCCAAGGGCTATCGGACCGCCGCACAATACCCATGTCTTCCATCAATTCCATCGCGGGCAATGCGCAGTTGTCTGGCGGGAGGCGCGGCGTGCGCGAACGTGCACCAGCGTCTCTAGGGATATGGTGCACCACCACCGTGACGTGGCGCAAACCCGTCGAAACGGGGCTGTGAGTAGTTCAGGGAACTCGGACAGCAGAGTTACAGAAAGGCTCCTGGACCTCTGCGATGTCGTTGGGTTGCTGTTTGGGTGGAGGCGAGCTGCGGGTTTCGGCGAGGCGGTGGTCTGACAACGGGACGATACAACCCGCCACGCACATCGACGAGAAGGGAAAATGCGCGCAAGAAATCCGCCCTCAAGATCGCCTGGGCAACGTTAACAACGATAAAAGTCCACCTGTACGGGTGGGAGTCGAAGGTTAGGTTAAGGGTCCCTGTACCGTACGTTTGAATGTTTACTCCCGTTAACCGCCGAGAGGACAGGTCCTTCCTTACCAACACAGGTATCGTGGGCTGTCGGGGGATGGATGCTGATGATGGCCCTGGAGTCCATAAAGAAACGGCAGCCAGAGTGAAGGCCAGGGACGTTAGAGGCCTTCGTTTGGGCCGATCGCGGTCGCCTCTACGGGCCGACTCGGCCGAGGCATTTTCCCTGAAACGTGCAGGGGACTCGGCCAGCGAGGGTGGTAATGGCACCAACAGCATCTAACATACTGCTCGGGCTGCTGTGGGTGGATCCTCAGAGGTGGCCGGTTGACAGGCCTTCCTCGCGATGGCCTCCTCGGCTGCACTCTGGCTGTGGCAGCCGGGGCGGGTTGTGACATCCCGTCCGCCCCCTGGTCCATAGCTCGTCGGCCTTCTCAGCGAGCTGTTGGGGGTCGCTGAAGTTGGCTCCCGCGAGCATCAGACGGACGTCGTCGGGCATCTTGCTCCCAGGAAAGCCTGCTCGAAGAGTAAGCAACGGTGGATGTCCGTCCAATCAGGGCCAGCATCTTGGCCATTATGGTGGAAGGCCTCCGATCACCAACCCCGTCCATATGTTGGATCTTCGTTGTCCGATCTTGACGGCTGAGCCCGAAAGTGTGTAGCAACAGGGCTGCCACCAGTGGATCTCTCAGGTACGGCAACATACCTCGAGGCCAACTCTTGCGGCGGGGCTCCCAGCACGTGGAAGTACCTGGTCTCGTTGGCGATGTTGCGGTGCAGGTGGAACTGTGGCCTCCACATGAGCGAACCAGACCTGTGGCTGACCCGGGCCAAACAGGGGCAGCCGGAGGCTGGGAAAGTCCATCTGGATGCCGGCCGCTTCGGCGGGGAAAATATTCTTCCTGCATGTCTCACAGCCAAAGGCGGTCAGACTCGTCGGGGTCACCAATTTAGTGGATTAGTCTCAGTGGTTTGAAACAAGATTTATTCTGAATCAAGTGTTCTAATGGTATCACAATCCTAACACACCAACTGACCACAACGGGTGGTCCTCAATCGACTGGTGGGATTGAGCCAGAAACCGCGTGAATCCCGACCACTCCCAGAGTCACGAGCTCGCGGCTTCCGACCACTGGGATCGACGTGGCGTGCACCAGTAGGTACCGCTATAGTCTATCTATAGTTAGCCTGTAAACCCTGTATCTTTTATCTCTCGTTTTTTTTCACAAATTTTAAAGCAGAGAACTGTTCCACTTAATCTCTCATGGAACACTGGTCTGAATGTCAGGAATCAATCAGTTCCCTTCTCCCAGCTCTGATATGAAATGTAACTCTGTTTTCTCTTCCACAGATGCTGCCCAGACTTTGCTGAGTGTTCTATTTGCTATATTATTTCAGATTTCCAGCACCTGCCTTTTTTCATTTTCATCTTCATTCTATTCCTTCTATCAAAAGTATATCCTTCCTTTGATGGGAGACAAGGATGGGGATGGGGAGCCAGGGACAGAAATGACATTCCACAGGTGCAGTCTCATCAGGTATAATTGCAGTCAAATGATTTATACATACTATTCATGATTGCAAACATACAATTTGCATTTCTAATTTTTTGTTGGATCTGCATGTAGTTAAGTTTTCAGTCATTCACATACAAGTATTAGAAACTAAGAACTGCAGATGCTGTGCTTTATAAACCGATTGTCACCAAGTGTTGGAGTAACTTAACGGGTCAAGCAGCCCACTGTTAGCCGAACGTGCAGAAGGGTCCCGATCGAAACGGTCACCCACCCGTTTCTCCAGAGTTACACTAGTTTGTGTCAATCTTTGATATTTTTATAAAAATATAAATAATATATGCTATTATAAAGTTTTTTTTTAAATCATGTTATGGGCTAACAAGTGTAACATTGTATTTTATTGAAATATAGAAAATCTGTAAACTTTAATATATTTTCCTTTACTCAAGACAAACAATTTTTCAAGAATTTTATGGACACTGACACACTTGATGGAAACATAAGGTATCAAACATTAACTTGTACTTAAATTGCACTGTACATTAGTTGAAGCTTGCATTCAGTGAGAAAAATAGCACATCAGAACCACAGACTCACTGTTTAATCATCCTCATGGGATATCCTGACCACAGCACTTTTGAGGAACATGGTAAGTAACAAATCCAGAGGCTCCTTATTTAAACAAACAACAGAAGCCATAGGGAGTTGCTTACTGACTAAAGTGAGTGCTTTGATGGTCTCAACCAAAATCAAATTTCCCAGAACAAAATCACACCATTCCCAAACTGTGTAATACAATCCCATAAACCATGCCTTGAGCCAGTAGCTAATTATGTCACAAAGCAAGTGTAATTATACAGAATTAAATGGCACGTTGTAAAATTGTGTGACCTCGTTTTTAAAAGCTACAATGATTGATCTATCAACATTAAGTTCAATTCCCTCCTCGGGCTGTAATTTCCAATTCAGATAATTAAATAAAACTTGGAATGGAAACCTAGCATCAGTAACTGGATTTGTTAATAACTAAATTGATTAAATAATGCCTTCAAAGAAAGAAATCTTTTATGCTGGCCCGATCTATGCAAAATTTTTTGACTTCGGAAATACTAAACTTGGCAGAACCTAACCAGACTGAAAGCCAAGTCAGCTATTTAAGGGACTCGTTAGAAATGGACACTAAATACTCCTTACGAAGGGCCTGTGACCATTTACATCCTGCGAATGACCAAAAACATTCTGCTTTATAAACCCAAGATGATGTTTTGTCAATGCTATTTTTATCAATCTGGAAAGTCGGTCATCATTTTGGACACATTTTCCCTTAAACTTTTTTATCTTAAGTTAATTCCTGTGTTTATCTTGAGATTAATCGTTAAACTACTATGATCATTGTCTTACAAATTAGGAGCAGGATTTTGCGCTGAGTCTCACAAACTTGATCTGCCATTTAATAAGAACATGGCTGATCTAAATATAATCTCAATTTTTTCCATTTACTTGAGGCAAATCTTTCATTTCCTTCCTTATAAAGTATCTATCTTACAGTCAACCTTAAAACATTCAAAGACTCTGACTCTGCTAACCTTTATAGGCTCACAGTCATGCAGTGTGGAGTCAGGCCCCCTCAGCCCAACTTACCCACACTGACCAACATTGTCCCCATCTACACTCATTCCAATTGCCTATGTTTGGCCCGTAATCCCTTCAAAGCTGTCCTATCCATGTACCTGTTGAACTGCTTCTTAAATGTTGCGATAGTGCCTGCCTCAACTACCTCCTCCTAATCTTGTCAGCTGCGAAAGTAAAGGATGTACCAAAGTTGTGCTTAGAAGAATCATCTTTGACTGGTCTCCCTGGTGCACACCAGTTTTAAGGAAATCACCTGTTACTTCGAACACAACTCCACATGGCTTTTCCCATTTGCTCCTGCAATGTCCATCCCAGGTATGAATCTAGTACAAATTCCCGAACTGCTTCCAATTCATCACATCTATCACAAAATAAAGAAACCAACACTGTACATAGACCTCCAGGTGAGGTTTCACAAATGCTTTATTTAACTGATTGCATAAGAGAGAACAGCAGGATGAGGCTTAAGAAAGGAAAAAAGGGCTTGTCCCACTAATGCGACTTTTCAACGACTGTCTTCGGACCTTCAAGCTGGAGGGCACTCGCCTGAAAAAAACCTCGAGCATGGATCGACCGTCTACGATGAAACCGCAAGCTGGGTTCTACACACACACAAACACATCGCAAAAGCAGGGGCCAGGGAAAGCAGGGGGACGCTGTCTGAAATTCAACACCCGCGATGAACATGAAGGTTAAAAGACGGCTTGGCACAGTTGACAGTAAGTCCCTTTAGAGAGCACGGGAGAGGGGGGGGGGGGGGGTGGGGGGGTTTTTTATTTTGAGGGGGAGAGAGAAGGGAGAAGGAAGGAGAAGGGACATTTTAAGAAGCCAGATCATTTTTAATAAAGTTTGGGAAGCGGGCTAACATCAACCGGTCAGTTTTTTACAACCTTTTTTTCTCAACAAGCTATTTACCTTCGACTACCTTTGATTACCTTTGATTACCTACGATAGCATTACAACCTACCTTGACTAAACCTAAGAGTAAAAAAAATAATAATTTTTTTCCATGGCGACCTTTTGTTACGGGGCATTTTTCAGCTTGCTAAAAAAAATGCCGTGACCTAACTGATGCTCGAGTATGCGGGGACTACTCTCGAGCCATGAAGGAGAGTTACAAAGACCTCCTAGGACCTCGTGTCGACCAACCAGTGAGTATAAGTTGAAGGGCAAACTCTTCTAAACTCGCAAATTAGGTCCCCGCAGTGGGGCCAGGCCCTAATGGCTTAGATATGGTAAGTTGGCTGCAGAGGTTGAGTAGCGAGGATGGCGAGCAAGAGTAATGTCGGATAGACGTGGGTTGTAGAGGTTTCATAGTGAGATCGACCACGTCGCTATTTGGACAGCTAGGAATTTGTGGACAGAGTTTGCGTCAGACTGTAAAGCAAGATGTCAGAGAAAGCAGGAGCAAGGCCTAGGTGGATTTGGGGGAGGAAAATGGTGTCAGTTGTGGGCAGAAAGGAAACGCATGATATGCAGTATGTGTATTTATTTGTAATTGTAGTCTGTGTAAGTTATGCATGTGTGATATCTGTGATGTTAACAAGCTTAATGATAGGCTAGGATAGGTTGGAGATAGGATGCAGGTGTTTAGACATTTGTTATAGTGAGCTAATTGGCTGCAGCTTCCTTTATTTAGCCGATACTGGTTAGTATAGGTGGTTGAGAGCAGGTGGGGCGGGGAGCGGGGGGCGGGGAGCGACCGAGCGACCCAGCGACCCAGCGACCCGCGACCCCCCCCCCCCCCTCCCCCCCCCCTCCCCTCCCTCCAAGGTGTCGTACCCAGGATTCGTTGTGCATAACGAGCTAGTTATGATGTAGCTAGCTGGTGTATTGTTTGCATAGGGTGTTATTTATTGTAAGTTGGTATAATCTAGTTAGATAATGCTTTGGCTTTGGTTTTCTTAGTTGCGCACTTATTGAGGAGTTATAGCACAAGTACTTTGTGTTTAATTGTAATTGATTTACCTGGCAATAAACAACAATATTAGAACGTGGAACATAGAACTGTACAGCACAGGAACACTGCCTTTGGTCCACAACCCCAAACATCATCCAAACAAGATAAACATATCTGTCTGCACATAATCCATATTCTTTGATTCTCTGCATATCTATGTGCATGTTTAAAAGTCCTTTAAATGCCACTATCATATCTTCCTCCACTACCACCCCTGGCAACACATTCCAGGCACCTGCCTTCCTCTGGATAAAAATTTGCCCTGTACATTTTGCCCCTCTCACCCTTAAGCAATACCCTATAGTTGTTGACATTTCCACCCATGGAGAAAGTTTCCACCCTGAGAAAAAGGGTAGGAACAAAAAGCTGGATTTACTCAGCAGGTCAGACAGCATCTCTGGAGAAAAGGAATAGGTAACATTTCGGGTTGAGACCCTTCTTCAGACTTCTTCAAGGGTGTTATTTTAGCTTTGCTAATTGTAGAAACATGGAACTGCAGATGCTGCTTAATATACAAATAGACATAAAGTTCTGGAGTACCTCAGCAGGTCAGGCAGTAACGCTGGAGAACATGGATATGTGACATTTTGGGTCGAGACCTTTCAGTCTGGTTGTAGGGTCTTCGCCTGATACATCACTTATCAATTGTTCTCCAGAGATGTTGCCTGGCCTGCTGGGTTACTCCAGCACTTTGTGTCCTTTTGGGCTTTTCTAATTACTCTCTATACCTGCATGCTAGCCTTCTGCAAATCCCACAATAAGATATCCAGATTCCACCATTTTGATAATGCTTCATTTATCTTTTTTCCTGCCAAAGTGGACAAATCCATATTTTCACAATTATAGTTCATTTGCCAGCTTTTGTCCACTTACTTATCCAAATTCCTGTATTTTTAATCTGTTTGCAATTAATATTATTTTTGGAATAAAACTTTGCAAAGACTGTTGCAATGATTGAGGTGAGAAATGTGTTTGAGAGAGGTGCAGCAAATGGCATGGGTCACCAGAGGGCACTAGCGGTCCCTGTCATACCACTGAAGAATGATTGGCTTCAGCTCTCAAAATCAGTACAGATAGTTTAGTACAAGGTAAATAAATGTGTGTCTGAAGAAGGGTCTCGACCCAAAATATCATCTGTTCCTTTTCTCCAGAGATGCTGCCTGACCCGCTGAGTTACACCAGCATTTTGTGTCTATCTTCGATTTAAACCAGCATCTATCAGCGGTTCTTTCCCACACATAAATGTGCAAGCAGTTTAAGTCACTGCAGAAACACACCCACCATTAATGCAAGGCCTCAGGATCTATTCCGATAAGTCAGCTGCTAATACTTTCGGGCCCGATAACATCATATTGTTACATCAGTTTAATAATATGTACTGTTAATAGCATCAATTTTTAACATAATAATAATTGAAATATACTCAATACATATCATCACACATATTTCTTTGGAGTATTGCATGCAGTTCAGGTTGCCCCATTGTAGTAAGGATGTGGAGACTTTAGAGAGGGTTTAGAGGAGGTTTACCAGAATGCTGCCTGGATTAGAGGGTTTCAGCTACAAGGTTGGATAGATTTGAATTGGTTTCTCTGAAATGTCAGAGGTTGAGGGAAGACTTGATAGCCGTATATACAATTATGAGATGCATAGATGGGTAGACAGTCAGAACCTTTTTTCCCAGGGTGGAAACGTCCAACACTAGAGGGCACAGCTATAAAATGAGAGGGAGAAGTTTAATGGAGATGTGATGGCAGGTTTTTTTTACAATATATTGGGGGCTTGGAAAGGAATTGCCTGGGGCAGTGGTGGAGACAGATACGATAGTTGCATTTAAGAGGATTTTCAGACAGGCTCATGGAAGTACAGGGAATAGAGGAATATGGATCATATACAGGCAGATAAGATCAGTTTAACTTGGCATCATGAACGGCATAGGCATTGGCACATTTGTCACTCTCCGGTGCTGTGCTATTCTATGTTCTATAAGTCAAAGTATAGAGGAGATATGATTCAATTAAATAATATTTTTGCCAATGTGATTGCTTTCTTCCCAAACCTATTCCCACCCCCTTTTACTCTCCCGGACAATCCTCTGATGGTGACCTAGCCGGTCCACAACCCCATTAAAACTGCCTGAGACCACTCTGCATTGTCACCCACAGCATTACCAAATTGAAATACGATTTCATTCAAGCAATCTCAGCCTGTATTTCCTCCAGATACTTCCCACAGACCTAATATGTTCAACCCCACATAAGCCTTCAAACGCAGGTCAGAACTAACTAGAGATGAGGGAGCAGAAACTCTCAGATCAATCCTAGATCTGGTACCTGCACCATTATCAGTGTCCCTGCCGTCTATTCAGAATGGCAGCAGAGTTGTCCATACTATGGGAAATCACCAGAGGCTGTCTTCAAATTCAGAGTTTTGGTGCCAACTGGAAACTAGAGTGAATATGCTCACTAATTATACAGGGAAGCTCTGTAGAGGGAGGCTATCATAAAACTATTGTACATTTCTGGGATATACAGCATGAGAAAGACCATAACACTTAAAAATAATCCCCCATGAATCTAGAATCCAGAAGAACCAGAATAAGGCTTCACCCATTTAACTTGAAAATTAGGAGACATTTCTTCTTGCAGTGGGTAGTGAATATTCAAGAGTCAAGAATGCTTCATTGTCAAATGTCCCAAAATGGAACAATGATATTCTTACCTGCAGCAGCAAAGCAGGTATGTAAACACAGTATTCAGTAGATACTATAAAATACAACAAAAAGTTCAATACTTTAAATATATAGTGCAAGAACAAACACAAAGCCCCAAGTCCATCGTGCAATCAAAGCAGTTCGACGTTCAGTTGGAGTTTGTAACATTTAATATCCTGATGGTTGTTGTGAAAAAGCTATTCCTGAACCTGGATGTTACAGTTTTCAGGCTCCTATAAACCTTCTTCCTGATGGCAGGAGTGAAATGAGAGCGTGGCCAGTGTGGTGTGGATCTCTGGACGATGGTGGCTGCCTTTTTTGAGGCAGTGCCTCCCATATACAGGTATACCTTTGGTGGGGAGATCCGTACCCATGATGGACTAGTTCTCCACATAGAGAGATTAAGAGGATGCCACAATATATTTCCAAGGCTGGGATAGCTCTTCAGACTGCAGTGGAATCAGGGATTGTGGCAGCAAAGAGAAGCTGAGGTCAAGGTCAAATCTGCAATTATTACATGGATGGTGAAGAAGACTCAAAAGATCATGGAGATAAAGATGAGTGTCTATCACATTCTGAAATTAGACCGCACTCTTTTTGGTAAAATGTTATTATCTTATATAAATGGGACTATTAAGTGTTGAAATATATAACTCAGCTTATCAATATATAGTACATTCCATCTTAATATGCATTGAATAAGTGGTAACGCATTCCTTTTTTTTTTTTTTTTTTTGTTTGTTTATTTTTGTTAGAAGTAAGTACAGTAGTCTGGTACTTAAGTACCTAATACATAATACATAAATACATATTTTCATTCTTGTACAATTCATATTTTTGGTGCAATAATAAAAAGAACAGTGAGAGAAAAGAGAAATAAAGAGTGTCGGAATAGATAGACAAGCAAGTAGAAACAGAAAGTAAAAAAAAATAAAGGACAGAGGTGAGAAGTTAAAAGATTGAAAGAAAAGGAAAAAGTAATAAGAAATGAAAGATTAGGAGAGATCTACCTATCTCATATTTTTGCCCATTCGTCACCCAGTTCTGAACCATTTAATTTCTAAGGTTATGTTTATGTTTGCACCATATGCTTGTATAAAGTTGATAAACGGAGACCAAATCTTTAAGAATTGGTCTACTTTGCCTAGTAAGAGGAATCTCATTTCTTCAAGATGTAGCGTTTCAGACATATTTGAGATCCACATTTTGAATGTTGGCGTAGGTGCGTTTTTTCCAAAATTTAAGTATAAGTTTTTTCGCTGTTATTAGACCATAATTAAGAAAGGCTTCTTGGAATATAGTTAGTTTACTTCCCTCTTCCATTGATCCAAAGATAATCAATTCAGTATTGGGGTTCAATTTTGTGTTAAATAGTTTTGTAAAAATTCCAAAAATTTCATTCCAAAATGTATACAGTTTTGTACAAGAGACAAAGGAATGTGCTATAGTGGCATTTTGAGTTAGACATTTGTCGCAGATGGGGGAAACATTTGAAAATATTTTATTCAGTCTTGTTTTCGAATAATATAATCTATGTAAAATTTTAAATTGAATTAGGTTATGTCTTACATTCATTGAACATTTGTTTACATATAATAGATTTTTATCCCATCTATCGTTCGGAATTTTTATCAATAACTCTTGTTCCCAGTCTCTTCTAATTGCTTCTGTCGTTGGTGTTTCTATATTTAGAATTATATTATATAAGTAAGATATTAAATTGCTTGATTCTGCCTTTCTATTCATTCCTTCCTCCAGTAGATCTGGGGTTAAAGTTTGATATCCTTGTATATACTTTTTCAAATAATCTTGAATTTGAAGGTATTTGAAATATTGATTTACTTTTTCAAATTATATTTTAGTTGTAATTGTTGGAATGATAAAAGTTTTCCCATTTCATACATATCTCCCATCATTTTAATTCCTATTCTTTCCCAATGGGTAAACGTTTTATCAATAATGGATGGTTTGAATGAGGGATTATTAGCTATTGGAGAAAGAAGCGATAATTTTCTTAATTTTAAAGTTAATTTTATTTGTTTCCAAATTCGTATTATACTATGAATAATTGGATTCTTCTTGTATATTACATTGTTCAGTTTTATCGGGGAAAGAAGGATCGCTCCTATATTATAAGGGGAACAATCCTCTTTCTCCATTCTTATCCAATCTACCTGTTGGGCAGAACTGTCCAACCAGTAGATTATATTTTTAATATTCACTGCCCAATAATAATACAATAAGTTAGGGAGTGTCAGTCCCCCTGATTCTTTAGATTTACACAAGTGTTTTTTTTTTATTCTGTGTGATTTTATAATCCCATATAAAGTTTTATAATATCAGAATCTAATTTTTTGAAGAATTTTTTTAGGTATGTATATTGGTATTGATTGAAATAGGTACAATATTTGTGGTAAGAAGATCATTTTTATCGCGTTTTATTCTGCCTATTAATGACATCGGCAGTGTCTTCCAAAATTTAATCAGCCCATTTAATTTAGTTAATAAAGGCATATAGTTTGCGTTGAGTAATGATTTATAGTTCCTAGTAATTTGGATGCCCAAATATTTAAATTTTTCTGTTGTAATTCTAAAAGGGAATTTCAACAGATGTGTCGACTCTTGAGGTTTTATCGTCATAATTTCGCTTTTGTTCCAATTTATTCTATATCCTGAAAAAGAACCAAATTCCTCTATTAAATTTAGTATATTTTGGTATGCTAATTTGCGAATTTGTAATATATAATAATATGTCATCTGCATATAATGAAATTTTATTATTTTGAGTGTTTGGTAATATACCCATGAATGTTCGGATGGCTTCTTATACTTTCAGCTAAAGGCTCTATCACTAGTGCAAAAAAGCAGGGGCGATAACGCGCACCCCTGCCTATTGCCCCTTGCTAAGTGGAATTTCAGGGATAATATATTATTAGTCAGTATTCTAGCCGTCGGCTTATCATATAATAGTTTTACCCATGAAATAAAATTATCTCCCATATTAAATTTTTTCCAATACTTTGAATAAATATTGCCATTCTACTTGATCAAAAGCTTTTTCTGCATCCAATGAAATAATTGCTAGTTCTTCTTCAGTATTATGTGAGTACATTATATTAGACAACCGTCTCAAATTGTTAAATGAGTATCTCTTTGGTTATGAACCCTGTTTGGTCCGGATTTATTAGTTTACTAACATATTTACTCAATCTTCTCGCTAGGGTCTTCGTTAATATTTTTTGGTCTGTATTTAGGAGTGCAATAGCTCTATATGAGCCTGGGTCTTCTAGATCTTTATCCTTTTTTGGTATAAGTGTAATAGTTGATTCAGTTCGTGTTTCTGGTAGTTTATTTTCTTTAAAATGTATATATATAAATCTTGCAACCGTGGAGAAATTATTTCGTAGAATCTTTTATAGAATTCATTACTGAAGCCATCTGGTCCTGGGGTTTTGCCGTTCTTCAACGAACTAATTGTTTTCTTCTATTTCCTGTAGTGTAATCTGAGCTCCTAATGCCTCTTGTTCCACCATATTTAATTTTGGAAGATTACAATTATCTAAGAAATTTGCAATTTGAGTATTATTTGCAGAGGTTTTCGATGTATATAAGTTTTGATAAAATTGAGCAAATCTTTTATTAATATCTTTAGGTAGGTAGTGTTAGTAATTCCCCTTTGCCTGATTTAATTTTAGTAATTGTATTTTCTGTGTCCCTTTTTTTCAGTTGGCGTGCTAAGAGTTTATGAGGTTTATCACCAATTCAAAATTTTCTTGTTTTGTAATTTGAAATAATCTCATTATTCTGGCCGATAAAATTTTATTTAGTTTATATTTTAGTATTATTATCTTATTATGTTTATCTATAGTTGGTTCTTTGGCATTTTCTGAATCTAATTGTCTAATTCTTGTTCTAACTGCAATTGTTCAGTATTATTCTTTTTATTTTGGAAAGCTTGATATGAGATTATATTCCTCTAATAAATGCCTTAAAAGTTTCCCATAATAAAGAGGGTGAAATATCTGGTGTATCATTTGTCTCAAAGAAGAATCTCATCTGCTCTTTTAAATATGTGCAACCTTGTGAGTTATTTAAAATTTGGGGGTTTAAACCTCCAAAACGAATTTTTATCGGGCATTCCTTCTAATTTTAAAGAAAAAGTTAACGGGGAATGATCAGAAATGATACTATTATGATATTTAGAATTATATGTATATGGAATTAGTTTTGTGTCCACTAAGAAATAATCAATACGTGAATATGTTTTATGTACTGTTGAATAAAATGAATATTCCCTACTTACTGGGTTAGCGATCCTCCATACATCTGTTATATTAGAATTTTTCATGTATGTATTTAGGAGTTCACTCGTTTTAGATTTTATGTTAGTCCTTTTTGTTTTGCTGATTTATCCAAATATGGATCTAAAACACAATTCAAATCTCCCCCTATTATCACATTTTGATGATTAAGTTCTGAAATTATATCCAAAATTTTACTAAAAAATTGGGGGTTGTCAAAATTAGGAGCATAAATATTTATCAAAGTAAGTGGAGTAGAATAAATTTCTCCCGTAACTATGACGTACCTCCCCTCTTTATCTGCTATAGTATTCTTTAATTTAAATGGTATACCTTTACGAATGATAATAGCCGTGCCTCTAGATTTAGAAGTAAATGAAGAGTAGTATGTTTGCCCAATCCAATTTGCCTTCAATCTTATCTGTGTTTGATATTTCAGATGCGTCTCTTGTAAGAAAAATAATGTCACTTTTTAAGGCTTTTAATTGGGCAAAGATCTTACCCCTTTTAATTGGTTCATTAGCGCCCCTTATATTCCAACTACAAAACGTGATTCCTCCAGTTTTATTTTGTTTATCGTCTTGCATTATGGATCATGTTAATACCTTTACTTCATATGTAACGCATTCCTAAGGTGTGGGAGGAGGAAGGAGGGGGGTGGGTTATCTTATTTCTCACACAATATTTCTGCACCAAGAAAAAAAAGAATAATGTTCATGGAATATGAACCAGACGGCGATCAACAGCTGACAGTTAACAGAACTAGTCAGTCGGTTGGATAAGTAAGTCTACATGCAATGACTTAGAAAGTAATTGGCTTAAGTAACAAGAGGAAAATGCATGAGGAGAATAGTTCATTAAGTTCCCAGAATTGTTCTGTTCAGTACCTTAAGGGATGGAATCTGTTGATTTCATTTACTGCAACTGACCTTTAGTATATTACACGGATTCCATAACTCTTGCCAATATTTCCCACGGCTAAATAGAAAATAAGGAACAGATAACTCTCGGCATTGTTCCAGTGTAGTTGTATTAAAGGTTACTTTGAACCATTAAATGTGACATTTGTTAAGATTACAAACTAAGTGATGATGAATCAGAAAGACATGGTGAAATATGTTGTATGAAGGAAATAGCAAATGTTTCTAACACACATCACACACTGTGTGCTTTTGCCAAGTTCTAAGCAAAGAGCTGGCAAAGATTGGGAAGCTATGAAAATATTGTGTAGTTTGAGAACCAGGCACTAGGCCTCAAGATTTGAAATATTATTCCAAAGAAAACTCAAAGTCCTTACAATTGCCAAAGTCCAACAGCAGTATTCTGTAGGCACTTGAAGACAGCAAAGGCAAAAGTGAGCTATGATCTAATATCATTGTCTATTATTTTTCCTTTTTTCGTAAATGATATGTGAAGCTCAAGTTCCATCTCGTATAACAGGTGAAATAGGACATTGCAGCACTGTTAGCCATGAACTTTAACTGGTCTATGTCGGTATTCAATGGGCATGAATTTGTGCACAATCGACATAGACCCAACAGCCCAATTGTAAATAGCTCGTTCTAAGCTCCCCCAGTCTAGTTTCAGTCAATAAAATACTGAATCAAGCACTTGAGCAACTAAACTTTATTTTGGATAACACAACACAAATTCCCCAATACGATACCTAACCACCGCGGGTTCGATCCTTGTATCTGCTTGGCCAAGCCCTTCTAGCCTCGTGCAAGCAGAGACACTCCAAAAGGTTACGCAGTCCCAAGCGTTCTTCGAAAGATCGACAACAGTCCTTGTGGGGGCTGCCTTTTATTGGTCGCCGAACCTTGAGGGGCCAAACTACATGGAGGTGGTCTCTGTACAGTCCAATAACACATATCGATTACAACAGTACATGATTGACAGTTCCCCAGCCCAATTACATAATGACTGATACATTGTATCTGATAAGGCTTCGAGAAGGAAGCTAACGTAGATGAAAAATGCAACATGTGCCTTGGGATTTAGACAACCCAGACACGGCTTAACATTTCAACCAATCAACAACTAACAAAGTAAGGCTTTGCAACATTATTTACATTATGTATATCTGGTTTGCATTGATCCAATTAGCTCTATGCATTTCACACTCCATTGTAAGAACTCTGCAGATGTCCCATTCTTTCTCTGCAGCACTTATCTGGGCCACAGACATGCTGGCACCATTCAGCAGCTTGTCTCAGTTCTGCAGAGGCACATTTAACTTGACCAAAAGGGCCAAGCAGCACATAAGCCCTTAGTCAATTTTAATGCCATGACTGCTCCAATTTAGCCAGGATTAACACAATCACCCCAAAGTACTCATCCAGATAAAAGTATAAGCAGTGATTCCTTAACATTCACACATACATTTGCTACGTAATATGAAAGATCATTGTCCCTATGATGGCCAGCAATTTTAAGTCCTGCTCAACATGATGGTCGCCCATCCTACTTTACCTCATTTATCCTTCCAATGTTTATCTCTCCACTGATGCTGCCTGACCTGCTGTGTATTTTCTTCATTTTTCATTTACCTTTCAAATCTTACTCTCCCTCTACCATGCCTACCATTGTACTTGCCTCAACATATCACCAAATCCACAACTCTTCTCATTTAACAGAAAAAGAGCATGGGGTTGATTTGAGCTATCGGTGTCCATCCAAGTGTCGCTCATTCCTACTTGGAAAAGCTTTGCTTTTTCTTTATTATTATTACTGGACCTAAATCTTGGAAATCCAAGCCTTTATCAATTGGACTGCATTGGTCCAAGAACATATTTTACCATCACTTTTTGACTGTTAATGCCCCTGTCCCACTTGGGAAACCTGAACGGAAACCTCTGGAGACCTTGCGCCCCACCCAAGGTTTCTGTGAGGTTCCCGGAGGTTCCGGTCAGTCTCCCTAATGGTGGAAAGTGGTTTCCGTGTAGTCGAGGCTTCTTCTATGTTCCTGCGATTATTTCCAAAAATAAAGGTTGCCGTTTGGTCAAAGCCAGTGGACTGGGGTTGCTATTTATTTACAGGCAGTCGAAGGCAATCTCCTTCGCTGACCGGCCATTTTGATTGGCTCATTGGAGTTTTCAGCAAAGATCCTATCGGATCTTTGGTTTTCAGGACCTAGAAGATCCGCCGGAAGGTAAAATGCCCGCTAACTTTATTAAACTTCTTAAAACTGTCTCCTTCTCCCCCTGTTCTCTCTCCTTCTCCCCCCTTCTCTCCCCTTCTCTCTCTTCTCTCCCTTCTCTCTCCCCCCTTCTCTTCCCCTTCTCTCTCCCTTTCTCTGTCCTTCTCTCCCCTCCTTTCCCCTTCTTTCCCTCCCTCCCGTGCTCTCTAAAGGATTTACCGTGCTCCTCCTCATCACGCAGACAGCGCTCCTCTTTTCTTCACCCAGTTTTATTCCATCAGTGAGGTCTTACGTTCCACTACCTGCAACCACCTTCAACTAGCATCGCAACCGGCTTCGACTAAAAAAATACCAATTTTTAAAACGGCAACCTATTTTTAGTCACGGCCGGTTTTGAATTTTTTGAAATAATCGCCGGAACATAGAATAAGCGGAAACCACTTTCGACCATTAGGGAGACTGACAAAAACCTCCGGGAACCGCACAGAAACCTTGGGTGGGGAGCAAAGTCTCCGGAGGCTTCCGCTCAGGTTTCCTAAGTAAGACAGGAGCACAAGTGGGACCGGGGCATAATTAGCGATGGCCATAAAATGCTGGAATAGCCACCTGTGTCACTTCTCATGAACAAGCACACAATAATCTAACTTCCCTTAAATACAGGGACCTAATTACATCACCATTGGAGGTGACAGGGAGAGCTTCACATTATCATTACCTCCAGAGTAATAAATATCAGTTCAAATGCTAATTTGATCGAGTGGCCACACTTTCTCTGATCTAGACCTGTTAAATCCTCTGGTAACTATTAAGCACCATCTTTCCCAAAGATAAATTCCCTCATCTACTTATTCTTCACTGCTAAGATTTGTTATAGCATCATCTATTTAAATTGCATGTGTAGAACACTTTTGTTTCTCACTATATGGAGCTCAGACTATGCATATACTCTAAATACGCTCATGACTGATTTTTTTCTGCCAGTACTTACTGCTCTGATACCTGCCCACCTGCACAGACCCTCCCTATCCAAGAATCATCCTGAGCTACCAGCCCTTAGGTGGTATATGTCAAGCCCTTGCCATCAGAAGCCCCTGGTGTACTTTTAACATTTTGCACCTCCAGAGGCTTTCAAATAGTCTTTAATAGTTAGGGATATTGTGGTTTGTTCAAATATAAATGCACAAAGTACTGGAGCAACTCAGCAGGTCAGGCAGCATCCCTAAGCACATGGAGGGTGATGTTTCGCATTGGGACCCTTCCGACTAAATTCGTCCAGCATTTTGTGTCTTCCTTTGGTATCCAGCATTTTGTGTCTTCCTTTGGTAGACATGCTGCCTGACCCACTGAGTTACTCCAGCACTCTTTCGTAAACCAGCATCTGCAGTTCCTTCTCGCTACATTCTGTTCAAATAGACACAGATAACTATGCATTAAAAATTCTTGTAAAGCAAAAATTAACGAACGCTGTAGAACTAAAAGGGAATTCAATCAGATAAAGATTCAATCAGATCAAATTCAATCAGATAAAGTTCATTGAAATGAGGAAATTATTTATCTTTTTACTGCAGGCAAAAATGCTGGAGAAACTCAGCAGGTGAGGGTGCATCTATGGAGAGAAGGAATAGGCGATGTTTCGGGTCGAGACCCTTCCTCAGACTGATGTCGGGGGGGGGGGGGGGCAGGTAAAAGAAAGGAAGAGGGGAGACAGTAGGCTTGTGGGAGAGCTGGGAAGGGGGAGGGGAAGGAGGGAGAAACCAAGGACTACCTGAAATTGGAGGTCAATATTCATACCACTGGGGTGTAAAAGTGCTACCTCCTGCACACATGCAGAACTCACTAACTTCATCCATTTCACCACTAACTTCCATCCGGCACTCAAATTCACCTGGACCATTTCCGACATCTCCCTACCGTTTCTAGACCTCACCATCTCCATCGCAGGTAACAGAATACTGACCGATATCTACTACACTCACTGACTCCCATGGCTATCTGACTACTTCCCACCCTATATGTAAGGACTCTATCCCCTACTCCCAATTCCTCCGTCTACGCCGCATCTGCATGCAGAATGAGGTGTTCCAGACTAGAGCATCGGAGATGTCCTCATTCTTCAGGGAAAGGGGGGTTCCCCTATTCTATTATAGGTGAGGCTCTCACAAGGGTCTCCTCTAAATCCCACAGCTCCGCTCTCACTCCCCATCCCCCCACTCATTACAAGGACAAGAGTCCCCCTTGTCCTCACCTTCCACCTACCACCCATTGCATACAACATATAATTCTCCGACATTTTCCTCACCTCCAACGGGATCCCACCACGGGCCACATCTTCCCATCTCCTCTTCTATCTGCTTTCTGCAGAGACCATTCCCTCCGTAACTCCCTGGTCAATTTGTCCCTTCCCACCCAAACCACCTCCTCTCCTGGTACTTTCCCTTGCAACCGCAGGAAATGCTACACTTGTCGCTTTACCTCTCCCCTCGACTCCATCCAAGGACCCAAGCAATCTTTCCAGGTGAGGCAGAAGTTCACCTGTACCTCCTCCAACCTCATCTACTGCATCCACTGTTCCTGGTGTCAACATCTCTTCATCAGTGAGACCAAGCGCAGGCTTGGCGATTGCTTTGCCCAACACCATCGCTCAGTTCGCAATAACCAACCTGATCTCCCGGTGGCTCAACACTTCAACTCCCCCTCGCATTCCGAATCCAACCTTTCTGACCTGGGCCTCCGCCATTGCCAGAGTGAGGCCCATCATAAATTGGAGTAAAAGCACCTCATATTTCGCTTGGGTAGTTTACACCCCAGCGGTATGAACATTGACTTCTCCAATTTCAGGTAGTCCTTGCTTTCTCCCTCCTTCCCCTCCCCTCCCCAGCTCTCCCACATGCCTACTGTCTCCGCCTTTTCCTTTCCTTTTCCTGCCCCGCCCCTGACATCAGTCTGAAGAAGGGTCTCAACCCGAAACGTTGCCTATACCTTCTCTCCATGGATGCTGCCTCACCCGCTGAGTTTCTCCAGCATTTTTGTCTATCATAAGAGACTGAGGGGTAACATTATAGATGTACAGGAAATCATGAAGGTCTAGACAAGTTGAATAGTCAAGTCTTTTCCCCAAGGGAATTATTAAACTGGAGGGCATAGGTTTAAGATGAGAAGGTAAAGATTTAAAAGCGACCTGAGGTGCCATTTTCCGACGTAGAGGGTGATGTGTATATGAAAATAAATTCCCAGTGGAATGGTTGTGACATAATCACTTAAAAGACACCTGAGCAGATATATGGATAGAAAAGGTTTAGAGGAATGTGGGCCAGGCACAGGTCAGTGAGACTAGTTAGGTTAGGCAACTTGGTGGACATGGATGAGTTTGGCCAAAGAGCCTGTTTCCGTGTTGCATAGCTCTATGCCTCTATGATTTGGGCATTGCTGTCAGTGTTCAGCACTTCTTGTCCGAGAGAAGATTATGGTAAGCTTGCTTTTTTAACCGTTGCAGCCCTTCCGGTAAAGGTGCTCCAACATGTTATTGGATTGAGAGCTCCAGAATGTTTCTATGTCCATTACACTAGACCCACCTGAACCCTGCTTTATTCACCTAACAGAGTTATGCAGAAGGGTGCTTTGGTTTGGTGGAGGAGTATGCACTCCAGTTTGTATCAATGGTGATGAAGTGGAGATGGAAGAAAGCTTCAATTTCCTAGATGTAAATATCACCAACAATTTGTCCTGGTCCAACCAAATTGAAGCTATGGCCAGGACATCACACTTACGCTTCAGCTTCCTCAGAAGTCTAAGGAAATTCAGCATGTTTCCACAGATCTTATTAATTTCTAAAGATGCACCATATAAAATATCCTATCCAAGTATTTGTTTGGCATCTGCTCTGCCCATGACTGCAAGCAGAGTTGTAATCACACCCCAGTCCATTATGCAAACCAGTCTCACCCCCTCAACTCCATTTACACTTCATGCTGCCTCAGGAAAACAGTCGTTTTGACAAAAACATAATCAAGGAACGTTCACACACAGCCTGGTCATTGCCTCTCCCATTGGGCAGAAGATACAAAAGCTTGAAAGTACATTCCACCAAATTCAAGAACAGCTTCTTCCCCTCTGTTATTGTACTCTTGAGCAGACTTCACATGGGCTAACGATGAAATGCCAATCTTCCAGTCAACCAAGTTGCTGATCTTGCATTTATTTTTATCTGCACTTTCTCTATAATTGTAACACTACATGCTGCACTCTATTTATTTTGTCTCTTGCATTACCTGGTGCACGCTTGTATAGTAATTGCCTGGATAGCACAACAAACACAGATTTTCACAGTATCGCACTACATGTGATAATAATAACTGATATCAATACTAATGCCAATTATTAAATCTGCATTAAAGGGTTCTGGTTTCAAGGACAACCCCACAGTTTCCTAACCAGCAGCGATGAGAATATCCAGTTGACATACAGAAATGGGAAGAGCATGTGGATGGTCCATAGTATCTCACCTATTCATAGAAACATAGAAAATAGGTGCAGGAGTAGGCCATTCGGCACTTCAAGCCAGCACCGCCATTCAATATGATCATGGTTGATCATCCAAAATCAGTACCCCGTTCCTGCTTTTTCCCCATATCCCTTGATTCCGTTAGCCACAAGAGCTAAATCTAACTCTCTCTTGAAAACATCCAGTGAATTGGCCGCCACTGCCTTCTGTGGCAGAGAATTCCACAGATTCACAACTCTTTGGGTGAAAAGGTTTTCCTCATTTCAGTCCTAAATGGCCTACCCCTTATTCTTAAACTGTGACCACTGGTTCTGGACTCCCCCCAACATCGGGAACATATTTCCTGCATCTAGCCTGTCCAATCCCTTAATAATTTTATATGTTTCTATGATCCTCTCTCATCCTTCTAAATTCCATAGAATACAAGGCCAGTCGACCCATTCTTTCATCAAATGTCAGTCATTCCCTTGATTCCCTTGATTATTCCCTTGATTAATGAGCTGCCGACACACAAAAAGTGTTTCTTATGAAAATAACCATTATCCTGTAGATGGAAATGGTGGACGAAATGGCTTATCTCAGGTTCTGCCGCACATGCACTGAGAAAACAGAACATTTTCACTGATGATTATTGTTATGGGTAAATATTGGGCAAGATACCGAGAGAACACTTTGGCTTTCCAACTAACTTTAGGAGAGTTTTCAGTCCAACCGTGAGAGAATATTTGGCCTCAATACTGGAGAGAAGGAATGGGTGACGTTTCAGGTCGAGAGCCTTCTTCAGACATTTTGTCTTGACCCAAAACGTCACCCATTCCTTCTCTCCAGAGATGCTGCCTGTCCCACTGAGTTACTCCAGCATTTAGTGTCTATCTTTGGTTTAAACCAGCTTCTGTAGTTCCTTCCTACACAAACAATATCATCTCATGGGCATTGGATACAGAGATTTTCCATTTATTTATGACCCATGAATACATCTTCTCATGACTGATTTTACACCACATGTTTGACCCAGCATCAGGAATAAATTAAGGAAAACATCAAAAGGGCTGAGTTTGATTTTGACACGATTTATGTCTGTACACGATGTACTTGTAAACAATTAAGAGGCTTGCCACAAACGGCTTCCATAAGAACGAGGCTTTTAAGTTTAGCTTTTATTCTAAGGTAACTTTGAAATCACTCTTTGCAACATTACCCACTGTAGTAACAAAACAAAAGCTTTCCTATCATATATGTGGCATCTCTCTTTTTTGCCTACTCATAAGGCATCCACAACACAATTCCTGAGAATTGACCTGTTCCTCTGAATGCTCCCATTCACCAGTTTCCACCAGTTAATTTGGTTTCCCACAGTATAGAGTGCGCATTCAATAACAATTTAACAATGGTTTACAGCTTTTTTAGCAATGGAACTCATTTTGCAGCGTGGGACTTGGCCACTTGTGATGAAGTCAACTCTGGGGATTACAGTAGATTGTATTCTGTGTCAAATGAAGGAATCCTTGTTTTACGTGGGGATGAAAGAAAGAGACTCCTGGTCATTATGTTAATTTCAATGAGGAGAAAAAAAGGGCCCATATTCACAGAGTCAGGTTGACCTCTACAGATGTGAAGCATGGCTGTACATGTCAAAATGGTGACTAATACATTGGGCAGCTGATGAGAATTCAAAGAGTTTGAAAAACTCACAAAAGAGCAAATCCAAGGTAACTTAATTCCTTAAGTAGAATAATATAATAAAGCAGTGAATGTAAAAGAAAGCTTATTGATTTGATACAAACAATAGGGACAATAATTATTATAAAATAGTATGCACCAAGCATGTGAATTCAGATGAACTTTGTTGGCAATTGAAAATCTTATTGTACATCAACTAAGTGGAATGAATGGTTGGCTGCTACTAAGGTGAACCTGCCCTTAATAGTTACTTGTTAATAGGCACCAACCTGTTTAAGGATCTAGCTCATTCATAACAGGATGGCATAGAATGTAAATGGTGATCAACCAAGCGTATAAAGGAAACATAGAAACATAGAAAATAGGTGCAGGAGTATCATGGCTGATCATCCAAAAATCAGTACCCTGTTCCTGCTTTCTCCCCATATCCCTCGATTCCTTTAGCCCTAATGCCCCTGTCCCACTTAGGAAACCTGAACGGAAACCTCTGGAAACTTTGCGCCCCACCCAAGGTTTCCGTGCGGTTCCCGAAGGTTCCCGTTTTTGTCAGTCTCCCTAATGGTCAAAAGTGGTTTCTGCCTCTTCTATGTTCCGGCGATTATTTCAAAAAATTGAAAACCGGCCACGACTAAACATAGGTTACTGTTTTAAAAAATCGGTAATTTTTAGTCAAAGCCGGTTGCGATGCTATTTGAAGGTGGTTGACGGAGGTTGCAGGTAGTGGAAGGTAAGACCTCCCTGGTGGAATAAAACTGGGTGAAAAAAAATGTCTTACCTTCCACTACCTGCAAAGTCTCCAGAGGTTTCCGTTCAGGGTTCCTAAGTGGGACAGGGCCATAAGAGATACAGTATATCCAACTCTCTTTTGAAAATATCCAGTGAATTGGCCTCCACTGCATTCCGTGGCAGAGAATTCCACAGATTCACAACTCTCTGGGTGAAAACGTTTTTCCTCATCTCAGTCCTAATTGGCCTACCCCTTATTCTTAAATTATGACCCCTGGTTCTGGATTCCGCCAACATCGGGAACATTTTTCCTGCATTTAGCCTGTCTAATCCCTTAAGAATTGTATATGTTTCTATAAGAATCCCTCTCATCCTTCAAAATTCCAGTGAATATAAGCCTAGTCGATCCATTCTTTCATCATATGTTAGCCCCGCCATCCAAGGAATTAACCGGGTGAACCTACACTGCACTCCCTCAATAGAAAGAATGTCCTTCCTCAACTTACGAGACCAAAACTGCACACAATACTCCAGGCGTGGTCTCACCATGGCCCTGTACAACTGAAGTAGGATCTCCTTTCTTCTATGCTCAAATCCTCTCGTTATGAAAGCCAACATGCCATTTGCTTTCTTCACTGCCTGTTAAACCTGCATGCTTACTTTCATCTACATGTTTAATCATCCAGGTAATGTTAAATACACCCCCAAATGGATATATGTTTTTCTGTCCATCACTCATTTTATAGAATAGAGAGTGTAAGGTGATCTGCAACATGTTGCCAGATGGACACAGCCAAATAAAATTGTACACCTGCACCCGTGCTTAACAGTGCGTAGAATATTAAAATGAAAACTTGATAGAACAATATAGCAAAGGTACAGGTCCTTTGGCCCATAATGTCTATGACGAATATAATGCTAATATAAGCTAATCTCATCTATCTGCACATGATCCATATCCCGATATTCCCTGCAATTCCATCTACCTATTTCAAAGCCTCCTAAACATCATAATCATATTTGCTTCCATCGCCACTCCTGGTAAAGCATACAATCATTTACAGATTAAAAAAACTTACCCTGCATATCTACTTTAAAGTTAGCTCCCCTCACCTTAAAGCTATGCCCTCTAGTCTTTGGTATTTCCATCCTGAGGTAAAGATTTTGCCTGTCTCCCCTGTCTATGCCTCTCATAATTTTATACAATTCTATCAGGTCTCCCCACAACCTTTGGGCTTTCAGATGAAACAATCGAATTCTATCCAAACTCTCCTTACAGCAAATATCCTCTCATCAAGGCATCATTCTGATAAACCTCTTCCATACCCTCTCCAAACCCTCCACATCCTTCCTGTAAAAGGGCAATGAGAACGGTATGTTATACTCCAAATGCAGCCTAACCAAAGTCCTATAAAGTTGCATCATAGCTTCCTGACTCTTATAGTCAATCCCCCAATCAATGAAGCTGTTAATATTGGCCAAAATAGAGCTATTATAAAATGGAGAATCTTTGCATCTGCAGGGCCTGCTTGGTCAATTTCTGTGTAAAGCTGCAAGCTGTGAGCCGGTGCCAGAAAGTCTAGGTCCTAGATTGAAATATCAGATAAGGTGCGGTCCAGATGTCCTCTCTATTGTTAAAATGTATGAGGGTCTTTCAAAGAAGCTCAGAGATGTTGCAGATGCATTATTAGGATTGGCCGGCTGCAGAAGGGTTGTAAATACTGTTAATGATGTTGCAAGGTACTTGTGTTACTGTTTGATGATTGGCTGAGGTGTGAAGCCTTGTTTAAATTGTTTATACTCCCTGGGAGAATGTTGCATTACTTGGATCAACTGACTTCTTTCCAGAAGCTTCTGTAGAAACATTGTAATGGGGCGCTTTGTAATTGGGCTGGGGAACTGTCAATAACACTTTAATGTAATTGATATCTGTGATTGGTTTGTAGGGGCTGCCCCGCAGGGTCCAATGACCCATAAAAAGTGATCCCCACTAGTTGTCGATCTTCTGGAGGAGCGCTTGGGATTGCATAACCTTTTGGAGGTATCTGCTTGCACGAGACTGAAGGGCTTGGACAAACAGAGACAAGGATCAATCTCACGGTGGTTAGGTATTGTATAGGGAGTTTGTTATTGTTCATAAAATAAAGTTTAGTGGTCCAGTGCTTGACTCTGTGTTTTACTGAACTAGATTAAGGGGGGTTAGCTCTAGGATCATAATTACATTGCGATGCATACCGTAAGCATTTTTACCACTCTATCTAGTTGTGTTGCCATTTTTCAGGGAGCTATGTACCAGGACCCAAAGATCCCTTTGCTTATCAATGCTATTAAGGGTGTAGGAAGGAACTGCAGATGCTGGTTTAAACTGAAGTTAGACACAAAATGCTGGAGTAACTCAGCGGGGCAGGCAGCATCTCTGGAGAGGAGGAATGGGTGACATTTCAGGTAGAGATCCTTCTTCAGACTGATGTATACATGATACATAGATACGGAAGCGTAAGTTGGAAAATAGGACAAAGGGAATGCAGATCAAGGAAAATACAGAATAGATCATTGTTAGCTGGGAGAAGCTAACAACAAAGCAAACAGAGATAAAATGTAGTCAGGAGACAGTAAGACTGGTCGGAGAGCTGGGAAGGGGGGAGGGATGGAGAGAGAGGGCAAACAAGGGTTACTTGAAGTTAGAGAAGTCAATGTTCGTACCGCTGGGTGTAAGCTGCCCAAGCAAAATATGAAGTTCTGTTCTTCCAATTTGCACTGAGCGTCACAGTGACAATGGAGGAGGCCCAGGACAGAAAGTTTAGTGTGGGAATGGGAGGGGGAGTTAAAGAGTTTAGCAAACAGTATTAAGGGTCTTGCCATCAACTATATATCTTCCTCTTACACTCAACTTCCCAAAGTGTTCCCACAAGTTCTATAGATTAGGGATCAGTTCCTGTGGATTGGAGGGTAGCTAATGTTATCCCACTTTTTAAGCAAGGCTCGGTGCTGGGACTGCAGCTATTTACATTATACATCAATGATTTGGATGAAGGGATTCAAAGTAACTTTAGCAAATTTGCAGATGACACAAAGTTGGGTGGCAGTGTGAAGAGTGAGGAGAATGCCATGAGAATGCAGGGTGAATTGGACAGGTTGGGGGAGTGGGCAGATGCATGGCAGATGAAGTTTAATGCGGATAAATGTGAGGTTATCCACTTTGGTAGCAAAAACAGGAAGGCAGATTACTATCTAAATGACGTCAAATTGGGAAAAAGGGAAGTACAATGGGATCTGGGGGTCCTTGTACATCAGTCTATGAAAGTAAGCATGCAGGTACAGCAGGCAGTGAAGAAAGCGAATGGCATGTTGGCCTTTATAACAAGAGGAATCGAATATAGAAGCAAAGAGGTCCTTCTGCAGTTGTACAGAGCCCTAGTGAGACCACACCTGGAGTATTGTGTTCACTTTTAGTCCCCTAATTTGAGGAAGGACATTCTTGCTATTGAGGGAGTGCACCGTATGTTTACACGGTTAATTCCCGGGATGGTGGGACTGTCATATGCTGAGAGAATGGTTCAGCAGGGCTTGCACAGTCTGGTGTTTAGGATGAGAGGATATCTCATTGAAACATATAGGATTGTTAAGGGCTTGGACACACTAGAGGCAGGAAACATCTTCCCGATGCTGGGGGAGTCCAGAACCAGGGGCCACAGTTTAAGAATAAGGAGTAAGCCATTTAGAACGACTGTTGAGTTTGTGGAATTCTCTGCCTCAGAGGGCGGTGGAGGCAGGTTCTCTGGATGCTTTCAAGAGAGAGCTAGATAGGGCTCTTAAAAATAGTAGTGTCAGGGGATTATGGGGAGAAGGCAGGAACGGGGTACTGATTGGGGATGATCAGCCATGATCACATTGAATGGTGGTGCTAGCTCGAAGGGCCAAATGACCTACTCCTGCACCTATTGTCTATTGTCTATTGTCTATAAAGTGCAAGACCTGTAATTTCTGTGCCCATTTTTGCAGTGAATCTATATGCCACTGAATACTTTCAGATTTGCCCGACGTCTGCAACTCCTGCATTTTTTGGCATCATCTGCAAACAAACTACCCAACCATCTACGCTTACGGTCAAGCCATCTATATACATTATATCACAAACAACAGAGGTCCCAGCACCTGGTCACAGACCTCTGGCCTGAATAACATCCTTCCACCACAACCTTCTGTCTTTTATCACCCTGTACAACTAAGTCACTGTGAACCGCATGTTGTGTAATCTTTTGGATCAGTCTACCATGGGAGACTTTATGAAATCTATATTACTAAAAGTCTGATCTTGACCACTTCCTGTTGTTCTGTATATTGATTTTAGAAAAAACGCTGCCACTTACGGCTGTGATTTTTGGCCATCTTACTCAGAGCCATCTTACTCAAAAACTGCACTTGAATTTGGTGGCCTTGCACCCTGCTTGAAGTTGTATGAAACTGCATTTGAATTTGGTGGCCTCGTATCCCTCGTTTAATCTTACTATTTTACTTCGGAGTCACGTGAGTGACTACGTGAAGATTTCAAAGCTCTGTAATCTTCACGTAGATTACGTATCTGTCATGCCGCAGATACAGTTCCATACAACACACTGCCTTGGTTGACACAGGATAACCAAATAATGTATCAAACATTAAATGTCTTAAACAATAAAATTTTACACAACAGTAATAACCCCTCTTTCGCAGGGGAAATTACAAAGGAGAACTCAAACAGAACCCAAAACAGCTTGCCCAATCTTTGCATTGCGAGGACAGGTTTGTCAGAAGCCCTAAAAGGTTCCTTAACTGGACAATCCTGCGGTGAGGATTTGGTCTAATGGCACGTCCTGCGCCTTTGCTGCGTACGTTGATGCCGCCCTGGTGGAGTGATTTAAACACATCAGTGTCTACTCCAGCAAAATGCAAACCTGTTTCGGTCATCTAGCAATAGCTTGTACTGACACCTTTGTATGAGGTTTTATGTGGCTGATGACCATCGCTGTTTCAGAGCCTCTGAGACTCTTGATGACCTTGATATTATTAGCTCAGATGCGTAATTACATATAGTCTTAGATCAATGGGTATATTTTAAGCTTATTTTGGTTCCAGCCATCCCTGGCCTGCTCTGTTTGATTAGATCGCATGCATAAAACACAATATCATCTACAACAGAATGCATTCCAGTCAAACCTTTTGTAATATTTGGACCCATAATGCTGCACCATGAACATGATCACTTTGAGCGTTAACTTCCTGAAAGGCAGAGATTTAATTGGAGCCCATTGCCAAAGCAGCGTGAGAACTATGCTCACATCCCAGATTTCTGAATATGTATGTCTGGGAGGGTTTTGTTAAAATACCTCCTATTGATCAGCCACCAATAGATGAGATCCAACAGAGTGTTGTCCGGACCCTTGCCCTAAGTAGGAGGACAAAGTACTTCTAGCACTATAAATTGCACTATAGCTTAACTGCTCGTCAAAATGCAATGTAGCCAGGAACTCCAATACATCTGGTATGCCTGCAACTTACGATAAGATATATTTACTGTAAACAGGACATCTCCCATTTCTTAATATGAGATACATATTGTTATTTAGTATTATCTCTCCAGACCATCGTAATCACATCAACGGTTCTACTCAATAGTCTGAGTCCCTTGAGCAGTCAATACAAATACACAGATCAGAAAATACAAATCAATAAATTGATATGCTCATGTAAAGGGGAACTTTCCTCCTGTCCCCATGTGACCAACAAGTTACTGTAATTGGGATGATCATGAATGCTGTGTCATCTGCCTCAAACCAATGGGACCATACTGTGTGGACCAGTTTAGAACCCACTAAACACCGAAGTGTAGTCATACTCTATTTTGGTGAGACATTGATTGAATGAGGAAGAAATGGGGAAGCATAAGAACATACATCCCCAATGTAGCAAGAATGTATCCTCCGCTACTGCCCCTAGATTTAGTTCCCATGCCAAATACAGGTACTGATAATTTAACCCAGATACAACAGATCTATGTCTGGCAATCCATACCAGCTAACAATAATTTTGAACTTTTGGATTCTTAATTCATTTTATGTTTGTCATGGAATTTACATGATCTGGTGTCTGCAACTTTCGCATTATCTCTACCTGATAGGTAAATATCTGAGACCCAGATGTGCCTTGTAATGCACCAGTGCCAGATAAGGCTAGGCAGACTGTTACAGAATAATGACCTCATTCTACCCATGTGATTGATATGGGTACCAGCTGTGGTATTGTGAATCTGAAGCTGCACATGCAATCATGCTTTGTTGAGCAGAATTCTTTAGGCCATAGAATGCACCCAGCAATTCTACGCAGTTTACCCCAGCCTCTGCAGGGTTAATGCTTCTTTCACATTTTACCTGCCGCCCCAGCCAGACGGCAGGTAAAATCAGTGGCTCCTCATCCTGAAGCTCCCATCAGTTTGTAAACTAAGGTTATTGAGTCAGAATGTCGCTAGTACATCGCGAGACATTAGTTACAATTTTGGCCGCAGCCAAAGTATTGTCATGTTAATTAACCAATGATGACCTCAAATAGCCAATCATTCTAAATGGTACTAATCTAAGTTTAATTAGATGACCTAACCTCTCAACAGGTGTGTGGTAGCTGAATATTTATCTTTCAGATCTATGGCTGTCAATATAACACCCTTTTTTATCCCAGGTACAATACTGACATTTTATTTAAAACCTTTTATACTGGACCTTAAGGGTTAAGTATGTTCCAGCCCAGAATGACTCGACACCCACCATCATCCTTTTGGGTGGGGAATTGGACACAATTGTTAAGGCTGATATGCATGATCCACCTATAGAATTAGTGGTATTGAACCCGAATACTAATCTGTGTCTATTTTGTACGAGTGGATGTAATTCCGAGATACATATTCGAGATCCCCGGATACAGTCCAATATTCACTTACTGTTTCATAATCTGAAAGGATACGGTTTTAGAGGTGGCATCCTGGCCTCAGTTTTAGTCTCATCGTCCAGGTATTCCCCTGGGTACTAGAGGATCTGCGCAAGGCTGTGAACCGTGGGTTGAGCCGTAGGCTGGATATTTATTTATCTATTTTTTAGCTCTTTTGCAGCCTTAATTCACGCGCCCTCATGCTGCGCTCCTTTAGAGCGATGCACAGTAAACAGGTGTTTGATATGTGAATTTTTTTCCCCATTATGAAGTCCTGGAATTGGTGAGGACCATTAATTTGCTGGCCAAATTGTCATCCCCGACTTCACCGGTATGGTAAATTGCTAACCACATCCGGGACACCTGGAGCGTAGCTCTTGTGCTTTGGTGTATGCACATAAGCAGTGACACCAACTTCAGGGTCAGCATTCTATTGCCCTGGCTCTCCCGGCTGATGCGCACAGGAGGTCACACACAGCCCTAAACGAGGTGCTGGTGTGATGGGTCCCCAAACTTCAGGGTCAGCATCCTACTGCCCTGGCTCTCCCGGCTGATGCTCACGGGAGGTCATACACACAGCCCTGTCAACAGGTGCTTGTGGCGCGGCTCTCCCGTAGGCCACCGCTGTGAAAAAGTTCGGTGTCAGCAACCCATTGACCCTACCTGGTCTGCCCTTTCCCACAGGGAGACCTTGAGCAGCCCTCTCCTAGGCGCTGCTGGCACGGCTCTCCCGTAGGCCGGCATTTTCACACATGAAGCAGCCCTATTCCAGGCGCTGCTGGCGCGGCTCTCCATAGCCCAGCGCTGTGACAGATACGGCGTCAGTAGAACACTGACCCGTCCTGGTCTCCCCCTCCAGCAGGGAGACCTTGAGCAACCCTGTCCCAGGCGTTGCCGGCGCCGCCTCTCGTAGAGGCCGGTGCTTTTTTACATGAAGCAGCCCTGTCGTAGGCGCTGCTAGTGCTGCTCTCCCGTTGGCCGGCACTTTTACACATGAAGCAGCCCTGTTCCAGGCGCTGCTGGCGCGGCTCTCCCGTAGGCCAGCGCTGTGATAGATTTGGCATCAGTAGCACACTGACCCATCCTGGTCTCCCCCTCCAGCAGGGAGACCTTGAGCAACCCTGTCCTTAGGTGTTGCAGGCGCCGCCTCTCGTAGAGGCCGGTGCTTTTTCCCATGAAGCAGCCCTGTTCCAGGCGCTGCTGGCGCGGCCTGTCCCATAGGCCCGCGCTATTATAGTGGAGTTTCACTGATTTGGTAGTGTGAATTTGTAAAGGGTGAAATACCCTTATTATCGAAGAGGAACTCTTGCAGCCTGACTCACCTGAGTTCCAATAGGGCTGCACAAGTTCTCTCTCCCTCCAATTTACCTCCCTGTCTGGGGCAACGTGTCTGTGAGTCGCTGACCGACTGTCAGCGACTCTAGCATTATTTAAACGGCAACCCCGCAGGCTGGAAGCCACTGACTGCTTTGGCAGCAGCTGTTATCAGAAAACCCGATCTTTTTGCCGGCTATCCGCTTCTGCGGTCGGATCCTCCCCCCCCATAGCCGGCTTAGGCATCGGACCTCCGATAAATTCGGCAGGAAACCTCTGTAAAGAGAGGCTCCTGCTCAAACAAAGAACGCTGGTAAGTAAAAACACTTACCTTCTAGGTTGAAACTTACCGCCGGCAGGAGCGTTGCCACCAGTCCGGTGCTTGCCAATGCATCTGACGTAATGACAAGCATGCGCTCTGGCAGGGCTTTTTCACGTAGTCACGTGACTCCAAAGTAAAATCAACAATACACACAGCCTCGTATATAAAATTTAACATAAACATCCAACACAGCGGAATCTACATTCCTCACTGTGATGGAAGGTAATAAAGTTCAATCATCTTCCTCCTTGATCAAGTTAGTAAGACACAACCTGCCATTTACAAATGCCAATGCTGAATATTCCTAGTTAACTTATTCCCTTCCAAATGGGAGTAAGTTTTAACTTGAAAATCCCTCTCCAAAACCTTCCCTACCACTGATGAGAGGCTCACTGGCATATAATTCCCTGGATTCTCTCTACTTTGCTTTTTAAACAAAGGAAAATCATTGGCTATTCTCCAGTCCTCTGGGATCTTACTGCTGGCTGAAAAGTAATTAAAGATCTTTGTCAAGGTTCCTGCAATCACCTCTCTTAATAGCCTGGGATAGATCCCATCAGGCCCCGTGGATTCATCCACCTGAATGCTCTTCAAGAGCTCCAGCATCACCTCCTTCTTAATCTCAAGCTGCATATTGGTGTTCTCACATGATCGCACAGTCCTTCATGTCCATCTTCTTGGTGAAAACAGATGCAAAGTACTCATTTAGTACCTCACCTAGAACCCCAGTCTCCAAGCACAAATCCCCTCATTTATCGGTGAGTGGTCCTATCTTCCCCTTCATTACCATCTTGGTTTTAATGTAACTAGCCAAAGTCATTTCATGGTCGCTTGTGGTCTTCTTTTATTCTTGCGTATATGCTTCATATTCCTCAAAAGCCCTGTCTGATTTCACTTCTTAAACCTTGCTTCATCTCTGACCAAATTTACAACCTCTTTGGTCATCCAACGATCCTGACCCTTTACCTTGCCATCCTTATCCCTCCTCATTACTGGATCATGACCTTACTGAACTTTAATCATGTGAAAAGTGAATTTACCTGCTCCCAACTTAATCTCCTTAGATCCTGCCTAATAACATTGTAATTTACCTCACTTCAATTTAGTACCTTGCTGCAAGGTCCAGACCTATCCCTATTCAAAACAATCTTAAGATTTATGGAGTTGTGCTATCCCTAAAATGCTCTTCCACTGAAACATCAGTTATCTGGCCATCCTTATTATCAACACAAGGTCCAATCTGATCTCTTCTTGGAGTGGACTTCCAAATACTGTCTCAGGAAACCCTCTTGCATACACCTGACAGATCCATATCTACTCTTGAAAGATAGTTGTTGTATACAGCAAGCACTGCACGCCACATGCTGACCACAAGTTTTATGCCTCATTGGACTTCTTGATCTTCAGGCTTACTTTTCCCCATTTGGTCAAAGATAAGACTGCCGAGATACCATCAAAGCCGTCACTCCACTATCTTCAAAAATCCCCTGGCAGGATAAGCAAACCACATCAGCTTCCGCCGCTAGACACTATCTCATGTACAATGAAGAGAACACAATGTTTGCATAAGAATACACTGTTTGCATAGCCAGACCACCAAAACAAACATCCTACATCTCAGCTCCATCACAGCAAGAATTTACCAAGTGGATAGAAGGAACTATTTAGGCTTGTTCACAAAGTTTCCGTGGCTCATGAGGAGTCCAGTATAAATGGTAGATGAGTGCACCAGATTTCACACTATGATTTGGATGTATGTTGACTTCTTCCCAGGGTAGTGGAACAAAGAACTAGGCGTCATAGGTTTAAGGTGCGAGGGGAAAGATAGAACATGGAACTTGAGGGACATTTGTTTCACTCAGCCAGGTGGTGAGTATATGGAATGAATTGCCGGAGGAATTAATTGTGTCAGGTATAATAGCAGCATTTAAAAAGATATTTGGACTGGTGCATGGAGAGGGGATATGGACCAAATGCTTGCAAACGGGACTAGCCTAGATGGGACCGTTTTGTCGGCATGGACAAGTTATGCTGAACAGCCATGCTCTATAGTAATGGCTCTATAACTTCCTAAAGGGTTGTGCTGGAATAACACGGCTGAGTTTCAAAATCCTCTCTGGTCATTGATTTTCAATTGTAAACATGGGGATGAAAATGTACCACCTAATAATCCCTTCCAGGACTGGGCACAGTGATACTGTGGATGTTAGGATGCCTGTAGGTGTGGGAATTGGTGCACAATATGTGATGAATGTTTCATTTATTCATTTTTCAGGATCAGGGCATCACTGGCAAGCCGAGCATTTATTGACTCAGGAGAAGATCAGTTTTTGATGTAGGATTGAATGGTCAGTGAGATGTCAATGGAAGCCAATGAGTACCATAGCGGAGTCTGGGATGGGATAAAGGAGGGAAGGGACTAGCAAATGGTATTGGCATTGGAGGATTGAAGCAAAGCCAGCACGTTGCTGAAGTTGGGTGGAGACCAGTACTTGATGTAGCGAGATTAGTGAGAGAGATCAGCACTTGGCATTGGGGGCTGAGAGCAAGAAATGGTGGAAGTGGGAGGTGGGAGGCAGATGAGACAGTAATTGGTATCAGGTAACTTGCAACAAAGAGGGCACCAGAGATAGTCCAGCAATTTGTGTGAGGGTGAGTAACTAGATTAGACTGGCGCAAGGAATTGAGCTGGGAAACAGTGGTCAGACAGGTGTTGTTAAGGATAAATCCCACAACTTTTTATACATACTGTATATTAAAAATGAGGATAACAAGTGGAAGGTGGGATCACACAAGAATGAATTGGCAATTTATGCTTGGAGTCAGCGGATGTAGGCTAAGTACTAAATGAGTACTTTTCATCTGTGTCCATCAAGGAGAATGATATGGAGAATAGTGTGGGGTACACTAATATGCTGGGGGAGTTTAGATTGAGGAGGTGATGCTGGGTCTCTTGCAAAGCATGAAGGTGGATAAATCCTAGGGCCTGGTGTGATTTATCCCAGGTTATTGAGAGAGGTAAGAGGCCTTGACAGAGATCTTTGTATCCTCTCTAGCCACAGGTGAGGTCCCGGAGAACTAGTGATTGGTGAATGTTGATGTTGATTTAAGAAGGGAAATCAGGAGAATCCAGCAAAGTATAGGCCCTGAGCCTCACGTCAATAATAGGGAAGATATTGGAAACTGGGATTGGATTTACTCCCATTTTGAAGAGAAGGGGTAATTAGGGATAGCTGGCATGCCTTTGTCCATGGCAGGTTCTGTCTTATTAACTAGATCTTTTTTTTTCTTTGAGGAGGTGATGAAAATTATTTATGTTGTCCACAAGGATTTTTGTAAGGCATTTGATAACGTCCCCTCATGATAGGCTGATCCAGAAGATTAAAATGCAGGAGATTCCTGGTGATTTGGTAGTTTGGGTTTCAGAACTGATTTACCCATATATGTTAGAGCGTAATGGTGGAAGGGTATTTTTCTGTCTGGAGGTCTGTGATTTGTGGTGTTCATCAAGGATCTCTGCTGGGATTTCTGTTGTTTTGTGACTTGGGTTGTTTAGTAAATTTGCAGATAACACCAAAAGAGACAATAAGGAGTGCTGTCAAAGAACACCAGCCAATTAAGATTAGTTACAGATGTGGGTGGAGAAATGGCAGATGGAGTTTAATCCGAGCAAGTGTGAGATTTTGGAGTCAAATATAAGGGGAAAGTATACAGTTAAAGGCGACTCCTTAACAGCTTTGATGTGCAGAGAGATCTTGGGGTACAAATCCACAGCTCTCTGAAAGTGACAACACGAGTAGCTAGAGTGGTAATGAATGCATTTGGTATACTTGCCTTCAATAGTTGAGGCATTGAGTATAAGTGTCACAAAGGTATGATGCATCTCTATAAAACTTTGGTTGGGGGGCTGCATCGGGAGTATTGTGGGCAATTCTGGTTGCTCCAATGCAGAAAGGATGTAGAGGCTTATGAGTGGGTACCAGAATGTAGCCTAGATTCGAGGGCATTAGAATTCGGACAAACTAGAATTGTTTTCTCTGGAGATTAAGGGGAGACCTGTTAGAAGTATATAGAATTAGGAGTAGCATAGGTGGGGCAGACAATCAAAACCTTTTTCCCAGGGTCTACATGTTGAAGACTAGAGGGCATAGCTTTAAGTTCAAAGCGGAAAATTTAAAGTAAATGATCAGGGCAAGTGTTTTATACAAAGTGGTGACAGCTGGAACAGGATGTCAAGAGTGGTGCTGGAAGCAGATGGTGGTGTTTAAAAAGCCTTTAGACAGCCACAGGAATATGCAGGGAATGGAGGATTTTGGATCACATTCAGGCAGAAGAGATTGACTTGGCATCATGTTTGTCAGGGACTGTCAGCCGAAGGGCCAGGTCCTGTGCTGCACTGATCTGTGCCCTTTGTTTTTAATTAACTGCAGGTCCTGTTGCAACAATGATTCAACAGTGCTATTATTATCACACATGCATAGTGGAAATACACAATGAAATTATTTTCCGACAAACGGTCCAGTAGAGTATTGCCATACCTAAGAACATCCCCGATTAGCAACTTGTACAGAAATAGACTACTGATCCCACTAGCAACAGGTTCCATGTTTTGATGCCATTTTCAGAGTCCAGTCCATGCTCTAAGTTTTGAGCTGTGCCCATTCCAGGTAAGCCCCAGTCTGCTGCAGGCCTCCAGCCTTTGCATTCTTGAATGTGTGGATCGACCAGCAAACCCAAGTTCCCCCCCCCCCCCCCCCCCCCCCGCCTGTCCCCAGGGGCACCTCCAGCAGCCGACCTCTAGGGCAGAGTAGGTAAGTCCCTAGTTCCCTCTCCTTTCCTACCCTCCTCGCTGATCGTGTCCATCGTCCATCCTCCTGGTCACGAACGTGGGTCGGCTCAGTGATCTCCCCCTTCTAGGCTGTGGTCCACTGGGCTCTCCAAGCAAGGGCTGGCTCGGCGGCTTCCCCCTGTGGGCCGCAGTCCACTGGGTCTGGCATTCGGCCAGCTCACCTGCACCCCCTGCTCTGGGTGCTTCTGCTGTCACGGGTGGCGCTGTTGGAGCTTCTAGAAAACAGTGTTATCCGGGAGTGGTGATCGTGCTTCTTGAGGGTTTGCCTTTGATGGTGCTTCGATAGCCTGTAGCTATTATAAACTTTTTCAACATTTCTGAATATCTCTGAAAAAAATGAAAGAAAAATATTTCCCTGCATTTCTATTTTCAACCCAGGTCAGTGGTCTCATCCAAATAAATAGAGCTGTACTGCAACAACCAACCCAACCCACAGCTAGTGTACAGCCATGGCTGAAGAAAGCCAAGTATGACTGAACCCCCATCTCTACAGTCAGTGGTGAGTGGAACAGCAGTGCTGCAGTTCAGATGTGCCACCAGCTGACTTGTGGCACATCTGAACTGCTTTGGAGACTGAAAGAGGTAACCTGCAAAGAGGATTTTGCCAACCATTCTCTACAGAGACGTGTCAGACCAATTTTTCATCCAATAGACATTCACATGTGAAAGGGTTAAAAATGATCAATATACACTATACAAACCTGCCTACATGTCCCAGCTACACGAGTTCCACCTTGTTCGCTTGGTCCATATGCCTCCAAACCAGAACTATCCATGTACCTGTCTAACTGTTTCTTAAATGTTGGGGTAGTCTCAGCCTCATCTACCTCATTGGTTCCATACACCCACCACTTTTTGTGTGAAAAAGTTACCCCTCAGATTCCTATTAAATATTTTCCCCTTCATCTTGAGCCTATCTCCTCTGGTCCTCAATTCCCCTACACTGGGCAAGAGACTCTGTGCATCTACCCGATCGATTCCTCTAATGATTTTATACACTATTAGACTTTATTCATCCTCCTGCGCTCGAAGGAATAGAGACCCAGCCTACTCCACCTCTCCCTGTAGCTCACACGCTCTAATCCTGGCAACATCCTCGTAAAGAGTGTCTGGCATTTAACGAACATTGATGTATATGTTGTAAGCTTTCGTCCCAAATATCTTTCATTATTGGCTGGCCTAGTTCATTTTCCCATGTTTGCCTATATATTTCTGTTGGTGGTGCCTCACTGTCTAATAGGATATTGTAGATATGAGCTATTACTTTTTCTGTATTAGGGTGTTTATTCAAACATTCATCAAGAGTTTCTGGATCTCTAGTTTTGTAATCCTGTGTATTTGATTTAGCATAATCTCTAAGTTGTAAATATCTGAAATAGTCATTTGAGTGGAGTCCATAAGTTTGTTGCAACTCCTGAAATGAAAGAAATGGACCTTTCCTATAGAGATGACCCATCTTTTTAAATCCGTGATTTTTCCATTGTAAAATCCCTTAATCCAACATTGAAGGTTTAAATGCAGGGTTGTTTACAATGGGGAGAAAGAGTGATAGATTATCCGATTTTAAAGTATTTTTTAATTGTTTCCAAATTCGTATACCACTGTATATTATAGGGTTTTCACTATAGGTTTTTTTGTTCAATTTAGTGGTAGTAAACAGAATCGAACCAATTTCAAAGGGTAAGCAGTCTTCCTTTTCCATTTTTAACTAGTCTGGTTGCTGGTCCAATTCTTCCAACCAGAAGTTCATATTTTTAATGTTAACTGCCCAGAAATAGAGCATGAAATTCGGTAAAGCTGAACCTCCATTTATTTTGATTTACATAAATGTTTTTTGTTTATTCTGTGATTCCTATAATCCAAGATAAAATTAGTGACTATGGAATCCACCTTTTTAAAAAATAAATTTTGGAAGATATATCGGGATTGATTAAAAGAGGCACAATAATTGTGGAAGAAAAATCATTTTTATGGCATTAATTCCATTTGTTTTACCCATGTACTAAACGTCTCGCCCAGTTGAAAATTTTCCATCACCGAAAATAAATAGGGCCATACCACCAGATCAAATGCTTTCTCAGCATCTAACGAAATAATTGCTAAATCTACATTAGTAATTCTCTTTGAGTATATAATATTGAATAATCGTCTCAGGTTATAAGAAGAGTAATGTTTTGGGATAAATCCTGTTTGGTCAAGTTTTATTAATTTATTAATCACTGTGCTTAATCTTTGTGCTAGGATTTTAGTTAATATTTTCTGATCAGTATTTAAGAGAGCTATAGCTCTATATGAACCTGGGTCTTTTTTTCCAGGTTCCTTATCTAGTTTTTGGTATGAGTGTTATTATAGATTCGTTTAGCATTTCTGGTAATTTCTGTTGAGTATAAATGTGCTCATACAGCATCTGTAAACGTGGGGAGATCAGATCATAAAATTTAAAATTAAATTCAGAGCTTATACCGACAGGGCCCGGGGCCTTGCCATTTTTTAGAGATCTGATAGACTCTTCAATTTCTTTTACTATTATTTCAGCGCCTAGTAATTCTCTATCTTTCAAATCTAAACCTTTAAGGTTACATTTTTGTAAGAATGCTTCCATTCCTGTCGAGTGTTCTGTCGTTTTGGCTGAGTAGAGATTTTGATAGTATTGCAGAAATCTCTCATTGATATCCTTGGACTGTACTAGTAGTTCTCCCATATCTGATCTAATCTTGTGATTTGTTTTTTCCCCGTCCAGTTTTCGAAGTTGGCGTGCTAATAGTTTTTGCATGGTTTGTCACCCAAATTTCAAAATGTAAGTGTTTTAGTATGCTGAATAAAGTTTTATAACTTAGTCTGAGTATATTTTATTTAATTTATATTTCAATACTGCTATTTTGTTGTGTTTTATCATAGTTGGTGCTGCCGCATTTTCTAAGTCTAATTGTCTTATTTCCCTTTCCAGTATCTATTGTTTAACCCGGTTCTCTTTATTATGAAATGCTTGGGGGGAGATCATTGTTTCTTGGGCAAATGCTTTAAATGTTTCCCAGAGAATGGAGGCAGACGTTCCAGGGCAATCATTGGTCTCAAAAAAACATATTCATCTGTTTAGTAAGATATTCCTGACATACTTTTTCATTTAAAATTTGTGGGGTGAGTCTCCATTGTGTCTGTTTCTCGGTCCTTCCATTTAGTTTAATCATATATGTTAAGGGTGCATGGTCTGAGATTTAATGTTGATGATATTTCGAGTTGTAGGAAAATGGAATGAGCTTGGAGTCTACTAAAAAATTAATTTAATTCTTGAGTAGGTTTTATGTACCGGATCGTTAAAATGAAATATTCTCGTCCGGTTGGGTTTCCATTCTCCAGACGTCCATTATATATTAATAGTATCAATATATGCATTTAGAAATTCACTTGACTGAGATATTTATTTTTTTCATTGTCTTGATGATCTGTCTAAATAGGGGTCAAGTGTACAATTTAAGTCTCCTCCAATTATTAAATTGTGTTGTGTAAGTTCCGGATTGATATTGAATATTTTCTTAAAAAAACAAGGGAGGGGTGGCAATCAAAGTTTGGTCCCATAAACATTAAGAAGAATCACTTTTTTTCCATGTAACTCGCCTATTAATACAATATATCTACCATCATTGTCTGTTATAGTTGATGTATGTTTAAAAGGTATCCCTTTACTGATTAGTATTGCAACACCTCTGGATTTGTGCGAAAATGGGGAATGATACGTTTTAGCAATCCATTTTCAATCTATGCTGTGCTGCCTTTTTAAGGTGAGTTTCCTGAAGAAATATTATATCTGTTTTAAGTGATTTTAAATGTGCTAATACTTTATCTCTCTTGATTGGTTCATTAATTCCCTTAAGATTCCAGCTGGAAAATGTGATTCCTTCACCCCCAATCTTCATATTCAAATCTTGCATCTTATGTTTAGGGTGGTCTATAAAAGAGCAAATGGCTCAGCGCAACAAGCCTGACATTACACTCGAACATCAGATAGATGAGTTTTAAATCCCGTAGATCTTACTCCCATACGTATCTCCTTTGGTAAAACTTATAATTCCATTCAAACTTAAAATTATAATAGGATATTATGTAAAAAGAGTGATAGGGTAGGTAGTTAGTAAAGTGCAAAAAGAAAGAAAAAATGACATCTATAATTAGTGCAGTTAGTGATAGCCACACTAACATGGCTAGCCATCTACAGACTTCTATAGCCTTTGATAACTAAAAAAAAACTTTACTAGCTCCATGCTTTCTTTAAGGTGAAATTTCAATAACAACATTTTACAAGGGAGGAGGAAAACATTTTAAGTTCCAAAGTATTCATAATCCGTTAACAAAATTAATTCTCAGAATTAACTATTATTCTCAGAATACAGTATAAATCTCATATATATCTGAGAGAGAAAAAATAATCAAACTTTAAATCAAACCCCACTTATAGTTCCCATTTTAACTAATTCTAAGTAATCCAATTAAAAATAATTAGTAATAATTATTAGTAGTAACGAGTAATTATGATTAGTATTTGTCAGTTGTTAATATTAATAGTAAAATATGGGTGTAGCATGTTCACAGGAAAAACCTTGCTTAACTATCATTGTCCAATTTCATTTGTCCTTAAGTATAATGGTTTAAGTTCCATTAAATCTTTACAAATTCACGATGTTCGGTGACATCAGGTATTTTGTGAGTAATGTGCAGTCATCGGTCATATTCTCGATGTTCTGGGCGAAATCAAATGCATCCTTATGGTTAGTGAAGATATGCTCCTTCTTGTAAGTGACTCTTAATGTTGCCGGGTACATCAGGCCGTACCTCAGACCTTGTACATCCTTAAGTATTCTTCTTGTCTCTGTAAACAGCGCTCTCTTCCTGGAGACCACCACAGGATAATCTCTATAAATGCTAATCTTGTCTCCTTCATATATGAGATTTCTGGTACGGACAATTTTCTTCATCATGTCAATCCAGTACAAATGGGGTCGTATTGCACCTTCACTATCATTTTGTCTTGGTGGGGGGGCGCCTACCACGTGGACGGCGTCTCAGTGCTCTAGGTGCACGACCTAATAGAGGTTTTTGATCCAGATTTAAGACTTTTTGCAATATGTCTGGAGCGAATTCGCGGGGGTCTCGGTTCCCTTCTCTTCCTTCTTGGACGCCGACAATTCTTAAATTCTGACGCCTCTGATGTCCTTCCAAGTCAGTACATTTTTCAGTTATTTTATTCAATAAGTCTGATAGAAGTTGATTCTCTTTGATAAGCTGTTTTGTAGCTTCGGCACTTGTCGCTGCAATCTCCTCTAAATGAGTTATTGCTATATTTTGATGGTCTAATGTCATATTGATGGGATCCAACCTATCGTTAAAGCTGGATTCCATCGAGTTGATTTTAACATTTATCTCTTCAATCTGTTGAGCAAGCTCTTCTTCCGTTTCTTTCTTCCATGTATCCAATAGTTCATGAACAGTGGCACTGATTTCTTCTTTAATTTCATCTTTAATTTCTTCTTTAAAAGTTTGAAGTTCTTCTTTAAAGTTCAGCTTTTCATTGAAATTTTTAAATTGTTCCTTTATATTTATAATTTCTTGAGATAGAAAATTCCAAAGTTCTTCGATCTCTGATGTTTTGGACTTTGGTTTCCTTGATACATCTTATTGGGACGACGTTGTACCTGAGCCCGAGGCTTCAGTCGGGCCTACTTCTTCCGCCGCTTGCTTAGGCTTAACGGTCCGTTTCATCTTGGGAGGGGTATGTTGCATAGACATACCACCGGAGTCGCGTGCCTGATGACGTCACTCACGCGTTGCAGGCAGCCGGTGCGATAACAGCAGGTAGGTCCCGTTCTTTTCCCCCATTTTCAGCGGTTTTTGCGTGGAGCTAGCTGGCGCTGGTCTCTAGCCCTCCATAGCGCCACCGGAAGTCCCATGGCTTCCCCTTTATTTTAAGACTGTGGCCCCTGGTTCCGGACTCGCACAACATTGGGAACATTATTCCTGCATCTAGCTTGTACAGTCCTTTTATTATTTTATATGTTTCTATAAGACATCCCCTCATCCTTCTAAACTCTAGTGAATACATGGAAACATAGAAACATAGAAACATAAAAAATAGGTGCAGGAGTAGACCATTCGGCCCTTCGAGCCTGCACCGCCATTCAATATGATCATGGCTGATCATCTAACAAGCCTAATCTTTTCATATCACAGTCCTGCCATCCCAGGGATCAATCTCGTGAACCTACGCTGCACTGCCTCAATCACAAGGATGTCCTTCCTCAAATTAGGAGACCAAAACTGGACACAATACTCCAGATGCGGTCTCACCAGAGCCCTATACATCTGCAAAAGAACCTCTTTACTCCTATACTGAAACCCTCTTGTTATGAAGGCCAACATTCCATTAGCATTCTTCACTGCCTGCTGTACCTGCACACCAACTTTCAGTGACTGGTGTACAAGGACGCCCAGGTCTCGCTGCACCTCCCCATTACCTATCCTAACCCCATTGAGATAATAATCTGCCCCCTTGTTTTTGCTGCCAAAATGGATAACCTCACATTTATCTATATTATACTGCATCTGCCACACATCTGCCCACTCACTCAACCTGTCCAGGTCACCCTGCAACCTCCTAACATCCTCTTCACAGTTCACATTGCCATCCAGCTTTGTGTCATCCGCAAACTTGCCAGTGTTGCTCCTAATTCCCTCTTCCAAATCATTCATATATATGGTAAACAGTTACGGCCCCAACACCGAGCCTTGCGGCACTCCACTCGCCACTGCCTGCCATTCTGAAAAGGACACGTTCACTCCTACTCTTTGCTTCCTGTCTACCAACCAATTTTCTATCCATGTCAACACCCTACCCCCAATACCATGTGCTCTAATTTTAGTCACCAGTCTCCCGTGCAGGACCTTATCAAAGGCTTTCTGAAAGTCTAGATACACTACATCCACTGGCACCCCTTCATCCATTTTACTTGTCACATCCCCAAAAAATTCCAGAGGATTAGTCAAGCATGATTTCCATTTCATAAATCCATGTTGACTTGGACTAATCCTTTTACTACTGTCCAAATTATTACCTCTTTAATAATTGACTCCAGCATCTTTCCCACCACCTAAGTCAGACTAACTGGTCTGTAATTCCCTGTTTTCTCTCTCGCTCATTTCTTGAAAAGTGGGATAACATTAGCTATCCTCAAATCCACAGGAACTGATCCTGAATCTATTGAACATTGGAAAATGATCACCAATGCGTCCACTATTTCTACAGCCACCTCCCTGAGGACCCTGGGATGCAGACCACCAGGCCCAAGGGATTTATCATCCTTCAGTCCCTTTAGCCAACCCAATACTATTTCTCGCCTAATGAAAATTTTTTTCAGTTCCTCTACCCCCTTAGATCCTCTGTCCTCCAGTACATCTGGGAGATTGTTTGTGTCTTCCATAGTGAAGATAGATCCGAAGTACCTGTTCAACTCTTCTGCCATTTCCTTGTTACCCATAATAATTTCACCCGTGTCTGCCTCCAAGTGACCCACATTTGACTTTGCTACTCTTTCGCCCTTAATATAACTAAAGAAGCTTTTACTGTCCTTCTTTATATTCCTGGCCAGCTTCCCTTCGTACTTCATCTTTTCAGCCCGTATTGCCCGTTTTTTTTCATTCTGTTTCCCAATCCTCTGGCTTCTGGCTACTCTTTGCTTCTTCTTCTTTCGTGTGGCATGCACAGCCTAAAATTGTTGGACTACTTGTTCTATTTGATCATCCGTTTGTGCACGTTGAGTTGATTGCATTAGTTGAAACAGGGCGGACCATGTGAAGGTTGCAATCTTCCACCCCCTACTCTTTGCTGTGTTATATTCATATTTTCTTTTAGTTTTATTCTATCCCTAACTTCTCTTGTCAGCCACGGTTGCCTCCTACTCCCCTTTGCATCTTTCTTCCTTTTTGGAATGAAATGATCCTGCTTCTTCCGGATTATGCTCAGAAATTCCTGCCATTGCTGTTCCACTGTCATTCCTGCTAGGATCCCTTTCCAGTCTACCTTGGCGAGCTCCCCTCTCATGCCTTCATAGTCCCCTTGGTTCAACTTATTTGATAGTTATTTATATGACCCCTCCCATTCCTAATTGTACTGCTCAAGTTGTTGCTGCGTCTTCACTTTTAGCTTGGGTACTTCTTTATTAATTGGACACATAATTGTCCTCAATATTTGGGTCTTCCAATACAAAAGGTTTAGTTATTTTATATCCGATGCAGAATTGAAAACTATATAGAGCTCACTGTTCCTCCCCATGCCTTTCACTCTCGAAATGTACATTTTGTTAAATCGAGTAGCCCTGTATGCGATTGAAACCCACTTTTGATCTGGGAAATTTTTATATTACAAATTAGAATTAGTAGTATTAGGAATGTAAAATAAATAGACAGGTACATTGCCTGATGTTTTTTGCTTCAGATTTTGTCAATGATGTCTCATTCTGTTGACTGAATGGATGGTTTTATTCCCCCTTCTCCCATAATGAGGGACTTTTGAGTTTCATCCAGTGTTTTTCCTGCCAATACTTTTCCTTCAATCCAGTTTCAGGCCTTCCCAGAAGCAAGCTACTGCAGATTTCTTAAATAAAAAGAGAAAATGTTGGAACTACTCGACATATCAAGAAGTATCTATGGCAAGATAAATGGAGTTAAGGAGGCAACATGATGGTGCAGTGGTACAGTTGCTGCCTCACAACACCACAGATCCAGGTTTAATCCTGATTATGGGTACTGTCTGTATGTAGTTTGTATATTCTTCCCGTGACTGCGTGGGTTTTCTCCGGATGCTCTGGTTTCCTCTCGCACTCCAAAGACGTACAGGTTTGTCAGTTAATTGGTTTTGGTAAAATTGGATATTATCCCTAGTGTATAGGATAGTGCTGGTGTAAAGGGTGATCACTGGTTGGTGCAGTCTCAGTGGGTCAAGGGCTTGTTTCCGCGCTGTATCTCTAAAGTAAAGTAAACTAAAGTTAAAGTTTCAGATCCGCGACCTGTTATCTAAAGGTTCTGATGAAGGCAATTGAACTAAAGTTACCTTTTCCTTTCTCTCCCCACAGATACTGCCTGACCGGGTGAGGCTTGTTTGCATTTTCTGTTTCAATTCCCTCTTGTCTCTGTTGCTCTCCATATCGACCAGCTCATTATATGGGCGTTGTTTGTTGACCTTTCTCCCTTCAAGCATATGACTCATGTTGCAAACCACAAAGTATTCCCTCATAAAATAATATTTTACAATAACTTTCTCCATCATCCATTATAGGGCTTCTAATAGACAAAATATGCCCTCCACTTTATGATTTAGTACAACCACTAAAACAGCTTGATTGAAAAAGGCTGAAAGTTTTCAGTATCTGAAGTATTTATGTCCCAGCTTTCAGAAATGCTGCTTGGGTTATGAAGATTTAGGCAATATAATAAAGGTCAGTTGAAGAAAATGAAATCAAACATCCCTCCCCATTCACATACCGAAAATTCAAAAAATTCAGTGGGCTATGCTCTGAGTTAATTTAAGCATTTTCCAATCTACAAATTACAGACTTCCTTGACAATTATTAAGCCTGTGCCAATTTGCTATGAACTCTCCGCTTTTGCTTGCCGTCTTTTTAATAGTGAATGCCATATTCTCATTTTGCACAAATATCATGGCAATGGGATCCCCTCCTCCTTTCATACACATCTATTGCAGCTCAGTGGAATTTCTATTGAGATGCACTTTGGACTCCACAGTTTCAGGAATGTTCAGTATGTACGCCAACACACAGAGATTTCATTTGCAGAATTTATAAAGCCTAGCCCTGTTATCTTTTCGGAGTTGTAAAACTGGATCAGTGGAAGTGTAAAATTCACCAAACCTGCCCTCTAATCAGAAAGTTCTACTCGAAAGGAGCATAGGTCAAAGAATCAATGCAACTATGCCATATTTCATGACTCGTGATGCCATCTATTAATGTGCTCAGCTGGAGGAAGAGGAGAATAAAAAGACAATATGATCCAATTACAGAACCCTTGCACCCAAGAAGCTTGACATGAAATAACATAGAGTATGGATGGAGGCCCCTCATCCCAATATGTCCATGCTGACCAACATACCCAACATATCAAATGAAAATTGCACAATTACACGCAATTCAGAAGATATTTTCAAGGGAGAGATGGACAAATTCTTGATTAGAACCGGTGTCAAGGGATACGGGGAGAAGGCAGGAAAATTGGATTAGGAGGCAGAGATCAACCATGTTTGAACGGCGGAGTAGACTTGATGGGCCGAATGGCCTAATTCTACTCCTATAACGTGAACTTGGGAACAATTCCTTTAACAGATACTAAAGAAATGTAAGAATAAGAAAGAATCTCAACATAATGGCCTCCCTTCGTTCAATGGAACCCCACCTCCTAACTTTACAGATAGTCAATAATATATTTATAGGCATCATCAGCATAGACAGCTACAAACAACCTCCACCCAACAAAAAAATAAACCGCTAAAATAAAACTGACATTTCTTTGGTTTTGAAGTAGCTTGAAATGATTGCTAATGAGCAATTGATTAGGTCAAATTGAAAGAATAGTTCCTCCTGAAACAAGTAAGCAGCTAAGCTACCCCTGGGCAAAGTATGGGCTGTTTAATTTTGGAAGCAGGAGGAAGGACAATTCTATTTTGTGATCGGTAACAGGGTAATGGGAGCAGAGATTAGAGAATGGGGATGTATAAATTACCGGAAGGAACACTGCAAATTTATTAGGTGGTAGATGTTTCATGTGATAATTATAATCGGTGATATCATGTTAGAAATGTACTTTGTAGAAGGCAGCCACACTTTATGCAGTCTCCTTTAACCTCTAGAGATATCTGGAAAGTCTGTTGGTATATCAAAAACCCTTAAGTGCCTGTCACACTCGGGCGATCTACAGCGGACTGGCAACGACTGTCAAGTTCGCAGCACTTGCTGAAAAAACGGGAATTGGAACGGCGAGTGTCAGAGTGGAGAACACACACACACACACACACACACACACACACACACACAACACACACACACACACACACACACACACACACACACACACACACACACACACACACACACACACACACACACAGAGCAAAGGCAGGGGCCAGGGCAAGCGGGGGAGCGCTGTCTGAAATTCACACGGTGCAAAGCCAAGGTGATACAGACACACACCGCGATGAACAGGAAGGTTAAGACGGCTAGCACAGTGTACGGTAAGTCCTTTAAAAGAGGGGCGGGGGAGAAGGAGTGGAGACACTTTTAAGAAGCCAGACAACTTTTAATAAGCCAGAGATACACAGCTGTGGTGTTTGGTGGGCATTTAATATTACTGGTCGGTTCTCCTTGGTTCTGAAAACTCATGATTACGTTTTTTTGCCCCAATGAGCCAATGAAAATGCCAGGTCAGCAAACGGATTAACTAAAACTACCTACGACTAGCTCGACTACCTATAACTTCATGGCGTCCCCACTGCAACTGCACATACGACTACAAAAGTATCAATTTTCTCAAGGCGACCAACAAGTTGAAAAATTTGTGGTGACCATACAGAGGCCGTGACTAGTTCCCAGAATGCGGGAACTCCTTGTGACCATGAAGGAGACTCACCAGAGACCACCAGCGAACATGTGGCGATCATGTGGTGAGTGCAGAGTCTCCTGCACTCGCCTAAAAAGTCGCCAAAGTGGGACATTCTGATGATGTTCCTTTAGGGATTCTGATGATGCTCCTTCAGTGCTAAATGGACATGAAACTTTACTGGGAAACTATCCTGGGCTGAGAGCAGTGGGAAAAGCAGTGAATCAGATAACTTATATATTTGAAAGAGCTAACAGTGGGTAGAAATGATAGTGGCCAACTTTATTTTTCTTCACAGGATCATTATATCAAATTACCTTAAAATAGTGCTAGAAATCTGGAGATGTTAAGCAAATTTAACACCAGTTATACTTCTTCAAACAAATTTCACTTTGAATTGCAATTTTCAGTAAACTCGATCACAACATACAATTATACAACATTTGTATAATAAAACATTAATTACCATTTTTTTTAATTTTCCAGCTAAATTGGCAAAACTATCTCAATTAAACATGGCAGACACAAAAAGCTGGAGTAACTCAACGGGACAGGCAGCATCTCTGGAGAGAAGGAATGGATGAATTTCAGGTCGAAACTCTCCTTAGCGATAAGGGAAATGAGAGATATAGATGATGATGTCGAGAGATAAAGAAAAATGAATGAAAGATATGCAAAAAAGTAACAATGATAAAGGAAACGGTCTATTGTTAGCAGTCTGTTAAGTGAAAACGAGAAGCTAGTGCGACTTTGGTGGTGGAGGGAAAGAAAGAGCTGAGGCTAACTGAAGTTAGAGAAATTAATATTCATACCAAGCTGCCCAAGTGAAATAAGCTGTTCCTCCAATTCGCGTTTAGCCTCACTCTGATAATGGAGGACATCTAGGACAGAAAGGTCTGTGTGGGAATGGGAAGGAGAATTAAAGTGTTTAGCAACCAGGAGATCTGGTAGGGAAACTGGGAATTTCAGCTTAGCAACTGTCAAGAGTTCTGTACATTTCTGTTTCCCATACTCAGGGGTCAGGGCTTATGGGGAGGAAGGCAGGAGAATGGGGTTGAGAGGGAAAGATAGGGGTGTTTCTTCAGTAAGTGTCTACTTTGAAGTTTCTGGAAACCCGATTATAAAACATAAATTTTTGCAACTTTGAATGTTGATTCACATAGATGAACATCTCTACTATGGGAAAAATATGGTTGGCGGTATCTTTTAGAGAATTAAATTTATTTTTTCCTCTTCTTTTTCCAGGTTGCCCATTGCATTCAGTCATATTCGTCGCATTATTATGATGAACAACACTGTAAAATATAACTGATTTAAGAACATAAAATCATATTTTTGTCACAGCCTTTCAAATTATAGAGTATCTTCCTCAAATAAACCACCAAAAAAATACTTTTTCAGCCTAATGCATTGATTTTAAACCTTTGTAACAGTTTACTGCCGAAAAAAGTGGAGATTTTCAGCAAGAATGGTAACCGTCACATAACTTTTCACCAACTTCCTCTAAAACAATATTAACTTCAGATGTATAGGCAGAAGCATACTGTTAATTTATCAATTACAATTCATAATTATGTTCATTGTTGTATTATTTTACACGTATGAGCATAAAATACTCGTGTGACGGATATGATGGATATGACTCAGCGTGATGGAGATGCTCAAGTCCGGGAGTGTCACGTGACGGAGATGACAAAAGGGTAATTCTTCAGTAATGTCTACTTTGGTGTCCCGCTACTTTGATGCTGCATGTAAGGAAAATCCGTAATTCTATCCCATTTCTTCTTTAACATATTGTTAATAAACATCATCCTCATAAATAAAGATGAAACCCTAAATGAATAAAGTGTTTTTTGTTTTTTTTACCAATGTTCAATGCCCCCCCCTTGGAAATTTTTCATACTGTTGAAAAAACTTCATGAGTTTCCGCGTTTCCCGAGTACCTGCCGTTAGCATTACAAGCCGCTACGAGACATCCACGAGCTCCGACGTACCCGCTACATATATTCTACGTACTTACCACGAATTTGATTTTTTTTTAAACTCGGGAGAACTCTTGGGTAAACTCACATTGTGGGAAAGGGCTTTTACTGAAGAACCACCCATAGATCAGCCATGATTGAATGGCGGGCTAGACTTGATTGGCCAAATGGCTGCCATAACTTTTGAACTTATGAACTCCAGAAGTGTTTTTTGTTCATTGGATGTGGGCAACGCCAGGAAGGTCTCCATTTACTGCCTAACCGGAACTACTTTTATGTTGAGCATCGATTTCATGCTCATCAGTTTAGAAGGTTTGGATTCACATGCAGATTTACTTCACTGAAACGCGTTAAAGAACCAGTTTTTCTTTTCACAATAATCTGGCTGTTTCATTCTTTAATGAGCTGAACTTAAATTTCCCAGCTGCTATATCTTTGGATAATTTATAAACAACCTTGTATTCCTGCAAAATAATCTTTATTCTGTCATACTAATGCACATATAACACCACGTTACCTGGCTAATAACTTCTACTTGGCTAACTACAATTATACATAGAGCAGTTGGCATGGTTTAACCCACTAATTCAAAGGTGAATTATTTGCTATTTAACAGAATATATTCTATTGTAGAAGATTTGCTAAGAGTGCTGGGGACTTGCAGTATAGTTAGAACCATTATTATTACATTGGTTGTCAGGCATAATCTTTCATTGCTACATAACACCAATGAAGTGCAAATGTTGGTCTCTGGTGGTTTAAGGTATTTATTTGTAATCTTTTCTGGAGCTTACATTTCATACAAATAATGACTATGTCTTGTACAAATGGAAAGATAATCAGTCGAGTGAATTACAGCTGGCACATTTCAAATCAGATGCCCAAAATAGAGCAAGATTTGTTGATAATCAAAAACTCAAACAAACCTCCAACAATAATGTTAAAGACCCTAGTCATTCAGAGATGTTCTGGTAACACTTACGTTAGCAACCAAAAGCAAGCTTTTCTATTTTAGATTATTCAAATTGTTAAATAAATGCTGAGCGGCACGGTAGAGGTATTGCGTTATAGCTTCAGAGACCCGGATTCGATCCCGACCACGGGTGCTGTCTGTACGGAGTTTGTACGTTCTCCCCATGAACACGTGAGGTTTTTTTTTTAATATCTTTATTAGCGGTACTGTAAGTTACATCAGTGTACATCCCTTGTATTGTGTTACAGTCATTGGACCCCTTAATTTTTTTTATTTTAGGGCTTTAGAAAAGAGAGAATAGAGAGAAAAATAGCAGCATAGATAGTAGAAAAGTGAAAAAGAGATGTGAAAGTGCAAAAGCGTGACAGAGGGAAAGGAAACCCTTGAAGAGTTAGAAACGGGAATTAAGAGATAGACCCTGGAGAGGAAAAAAAAAGAAAAGACAAAGGGAAAAATAGAGAAAGAAAAAAGAAGAGCCAGTTACTTTATTATAAACATCTCGGAAAAGGAATCTACCAACTCGACAGTTTTTCTTCCCCCTTTACCAAGACCCGACCGGTACTTTTTTGAGGTATTCTTGCACCTTATCCTTGTAATAGATTTATAAATGCAGACCACATCTTATAGAAACAGTCTGATTTTCCTGCTAGTCGGAGTCTCATATTTTCCAAGTGTAGTGTTTCGAACATAGTTGAGATCCACATATTGACTGTGGGTACCGGAGAATTTTTCCAGAATTTTAAGATTAGCTTTTTTCCAGTTATTAAGCCATATTCAAATAAAGACTTTTGAAACACATTTAATTCAGGGCAATCTTCCGATATCCCGAAGATTATCCAGTCTGCTTCCGGGGTCAGTTTTATTTTAAATATTTTTGTGAAAATTTCTAAATTTTCAGTCCAAAATGTTTGAATTTTTGTACAAACGGCAAATGAGTGTGCTATATTAGCTTCATGACATTGACATTTATCACATATAGGTGAGACGTTGGGAAAAAGTTTACTTATTTTAGTTTTTCAATAATATAATCTGTGTAAGATTTTAAATTGTATTAAGATGTGTCTTACATTAATTGAACATTTATGCACATTTAATAAATATTATTCCCACCTTTCTTTGGGAATTTTTATACTTAATTATTTTTCCCAGTCTCTCGTGATACCATCTGTTGTTGGTATTTCTGCATTTAGAATAATATTATATATACAGTGGCTTGCTAAGGTTTTCATACCCCTTGAACTTTTCCACATTTTGTCACGTTACAACCACAAACGTAAATGTATTTTATTGGGATTTTATGTGATAGACCAACACAAAGTGGTGCATAATTGTGAAGTGGAAGGAAAATGATACATGGTTTCCAAATGTTATTACGAATAAAAAACTGAACAGTGTGGCATGCAAAAGTATTCAGTCCCCCTGAGTCAATACTTTGTAGAACCACCTTTCGCTGCAATTACAGCTGCAAGTCTTTTGGGGTATGTCTCTACCAGCTTTGCACATCTAGAGACTGAAATTTTTGCCCATTCTTCTTTCCAAAATAGCTTGAGCTCAGTCAGATTGGATGGAGAGCGTCTGTGAACAGCAATTTTCAAGTCTAGCCAGAGATTCTCAATTGGATTTAGGTCCGGACTTTGACTGGGCCATTCTAACACATGAATATGCTTTGATGTAAACCATTCCATTGTAGCTCTGGCTGTATGTTTAGGGTCGTTGTCCTGCTGGAAGGTGAACCTCCGCCCCAGTCTCAAGTCTTTTGCAGACTCTAACAGGTTTTCTTCCAAGATTGCCCTGTATTTGGCTCCATCCATCTTCCCATCAACTCTGACCAGCTTCCCTGTCTCTGCTGAAGAAAAGCATCTCCACAGCATGATGCTGCCACCACCATGTTTCACAGTGGGAATGGTGTGTTCAGGGTGATGTGCAGTGTTAGGTTTCCGCCACACATAACGTTTTGCATTTAGGCCAAAAACTTCAATTTTGGTCTCATCAGACCAGAGCACCTTCCTCCACATGTTTGCTGTGTCCCCCACATGGCTTGTGGCAAACTGCAAACGGGACGTCTTATGGCTTTGTTTCAACAATGGCTTTCTTCTTGCCACTCTTCCATAAAGGCCCGATTTGTGGAGTGCACGACTAATAGTTGTCCTGTGGACAGATTCTCCCACCTGAGTTGTGGATCTCTGCAGCTCCTCCAGAGTTACCATGGACCTATTGGTTACTTCTCTGATCAATGCTCTCCTTGCCCAGCCTGTCAGTTTAGGTGGATGGCCATGTCTTGGTAGGTTTGCAGTTGTGCCATACTCTTTCCATTTCCGGATGATGGATTGAACAGTGCTCCGTGAGATGTTCAAAACTTTTGCTGATTCTGTCTTTGTATTCATTACTTCTTTCAGTAAGTCTGGAGGCATATTGTGATAATCTTGTGCGTATTTTTTCAGATTAACACAGATTTGGAAATATTTAAAATACTGATTGTTTCCCAAATTGTATTTTAGTTGTATTTGTTTAAATTATAATAGTTTTCCCGATTCATACACATCTCCAAAGATATTAATTCCAGCTCTTTCCCATTGTATAAATATTATCGATGTTGCTCCAATATTATAAGGAGAGCAATCCTCTCTCTCCATAATCGTCCAATCCGGTTGTTGGGGAGAGTTATCCAGCAATTGGATCATGTTTCTGATATTTACAGACCAGTAGTAATACATAAAGTAGGGGAGTGCTAATCCCCCTTCTACTTTGGGTTTATTCAGATGAGCTCTTTGTATTCTGTGTGATTTATAATCCCAAATAAAATTAGTGATATCTGAGTCCAGTTTTTTTAAAAACTTTTTTGCGTAAATATATTGGGATAGATTGGAACAGGTATAAAATTTGTGGTGGAAAAATCATTTTTATGGCATTTATTCTGCCTATTAAGGACATCGGAAGCGTTTTCCAAAATTTAATCAAGTTACATAGTTTCTTAAGTAGAGGGTTACAATTTTCATCAAACGTATCTTGATATCTTCTAGTAATTTAGATGCCCAAGTATTTACATTTTTCTGTAGCTATTTTGAAAGGAAACTGTAAAAGATGCGTATAGTCTTTCAGTTTTATTGACTTGATTTCACTTTTATTCCAACTTATTCTATATCCTGAGAATGATCCGAAGTCCTCTATTAATTTTAAAATATTTGGTATAGTAATATGAGGTTTTGTGATGTACAATAGTCAGCGTATAGTGATATTTTATTATTGGAATATTTTGTTTTATATCCATGGATATTCGGATAAGTTCTGATTCTTTCCGCTAGGTGTTCAATTATGAGGGCAAATAACAACAGTGATAATGAACACCTTGTCTATTTCCCTTTGACAAATGAAATTTCATAGATAAATGATTGTTCATTAATATTCTGCCCGTTGACTTATTATATAGTAATTTAATCCATAGAATAAAATTCTCTCCCAGTTGAAATTCTTGCAATACCCTGAGCATATAATCCCTTTCGACCTGATCGAATGCTTTCTCTGCATCCAACGATATGATTTTTAAAGAAGGAACTGCAGATGCTGGAGAATCGAGGGTACACAAAAAGCTGAGAAACTCAGCGGGTGCAGCAGCATCTAAGGAGCGAAGGAGATAGGCGACGTTTCACTGACTTCATTCATTTCACCACCACTGACTTCATTCATTTCACCACCAACTTCCATCCGGCACTCAAATACACTTGGACCATTTCCGACACTTCCCTACCATTCCTTGACCTCACCATCTCTATTGCAGGTGATAAACTCCTGACCGACATCCACTACAAACCTACTGACTCCCACAGCTACCTGGACTACTCCTCTTCCCACCCTGCTTCCGTAAGGACTCCATCCCCTATTCCCAATTCCTCCGTCTACGCCGCATCTGCTCCCAGGATGAGGTGTTCCACACCAGGTCATCACAAATGGCCTCATTCTTCAGAGAACGGGATCCCCTCCCCCACTATTGATGAGGCTCGCACCAGGGTCTCCTCCATACCCCGCAACACTGCCCTCGCTCCCCATTCCCCCACTCGCAAACAGGGCAGAGTCCCCCTGGTCCTCACCTTTCACCCCACCAGCCGGCAAATACAACATATAGTCCTCCGCCAATTTCGCCACCTCCAACGTGACCCCTCCACCCGCCACATCTTCCCACTCCCCCCCTGCCTTCCGCAAAGACCGCTCCCTCCGCAACTCCCTTGTCCATTCTTCCCTCCCTCTAACCCCCCCCGGCACTTTCCCTTGCAACCGCAAGAAATGCAACACTTGTCCCTTCACCTCCCCCCTCCACTCCTTTCAGGGACCCAAGCAGTCCTTCCAGGTCCGACAGAGGTTCACCTGCACCTCCTCCAACCTCATCTACTGCATCCGTTGCTCCAGATGCCAGATGATCTATATCGGTGAGACCAAGCGGAGGCTTGGCGATCGCTTCGCCGAACACCTCCGCTCGGTCCGCAATAACCAACCCGACCTCCCGGTGGCTCAGCACTTCAACTCCCCCTCCCATTCCACATCCGACCTCTCGGTCCTGGGCCTCCTCCACGGCCAGAGTGAGCAACACCGCAAGCTGGAGGAACAGCACCTCATATTCCGCTTGGGGAGTCCTGCATCCTTTGGGCTTGAATATTGAATTTTCTCAATTCTGTTAACCCTTGCTGTCTCCTCCCCTTCCCACCTCTCCCTCAGCCCTCGGGCCCTGGCATTCCCTCTATCTCTATCTCCCTCCCCCACCCAAGTCGCACCAGCTTCTCATTTTCACACCACAAACAGCTTACAATGGCTTGTTCCCTTTATCACCGATACTTTTTTGCATATGTTTCACTCATTGTTCCTTATCTCTCCACATCACCATCTATATCTCTCGTTTCCCTGATCCCTGACCAGTCTGAAGAAGGGTCTCGACCCGAAACGTCGCCTATCTCCTTCGCTCCTTAGATGCTGCTGCACCCGCTGAGTTTCTCCAGCTTTTTGTGTACCCTCCAACGATATGATTGATCGTTTTTGATCTTCAGTTGGATGTGAATTATATTGAACAGACGTCTCAAATTATTAAATTATTAGGGATAAACCCCGTTTGATCCGGGTGTATTAATTTACTAGCATATTTACCTAGTCTTCTAGCTAGTATTTTCGCTAATATTTTTTTATCTGTATTTAACAACGCAATAGCTCTGTATGATCCAGCTTCTTCCACATCTTTATCTTTCTTAAGTATTAATGTGATCGTAGATTCTGCTAGTGTTTCAGGTAGTATTTGTGCTTTGAAGGCATAAGTATACATTTTCTGTAGGCGGGGGGTAAATATGTCATAAAAACTTTTATAGAATTCGTTACTAAATCCGTCGGGACCTGGTGTTTTTCCATTTTTTAATGAGATTATCGTTTCTTCTATTTCCTTATTTGAGATTTGTGCTCTCAATTCCTCTTGTTCCTGCAACTCTAATTTAGGAAGGTTACAATTATCCAAGAACTCTGTAACTTTGTTGGTGTCCATTATCATTTTAGATGTATACAGATTCTCGTAAAATTGTGAAAATCTTTTATTAATATCACTTGGCAAGGTCAATATTTCCCCTTTGTCTGATTTAATCTTTAAAATTGTGTGATCCTTTTCTCATTCTTTTAACTGACGTGCCAGAAGTTTGTGGGGCTTATCCCCAAATTCAAAGTGTTCCTGTCTTGTAATTTGTAATAATCTTATGACTTTCTCTGATAATAATTTATTTAATTTGAATTTCAATATTATTATTCTATTATGTTTATCTGTAGTGGGGTCTTTAACGTTTTCTATGTCCAGTTGTCTAATTTGTTCTTCTAATTGTCTTTGTTTGTTCTTATTTTTCTTATTTTGAAAAGCTTAATATAAAATTATCACGCCCCAATAAATGCTTTAAAAGATTCCCATAATAATGTAGGTGATATGTCTGTCATGTTGTTTATTTCGAAGGAAAAGTCCATTTGCTCTTTTAAATATGTACTCCCTTGTGGATCTTTTAAAATTTGTGGATTGTACCTCCAAAACGGTTTGTTCTTAGTCATTCCTTCCATTTTTAGAAAAAAAGTTATTGGGGAGTGATCTGAGATTGTATTTGTGTGATATTTTGGTTTAGAAGTATGGGGTATTAGTTTTGTATCCACCAAAAAATAATCTATTCGTGAATATGTCTTGTGTACCATAGAGTAGAACAAGTAATCCCTGCCGGTCAGATTTGCAATCCTCCAGACATCCGTTATGTTTATGTTTTTTATGTATGTGTTTAGAAGTTCGCTAGTTTTGGATTTCGTAATAGCTCTTTGTTTTTGATTGGATTTATCTAAGTAAGTGTCTAAGACACAGTTAAAGTCTCCGCCGATTATGACATTTTGGTAGTTATATTCTGCAATTATATTCAAGATTTTATTGAAAAAGTGCGGGTTGTCAAAGTTGGGCGCATATATTTTTACCAAGGTAATTGGGGCAGCATGGATCTCCCCGGTAACTATCAAATATCTCCCGTCCTTATCTGTTAAGGTATTTTTGGGTTTAAATGGAATGCCTTTGCGAATAATAATAGACGTTCCTCTAGATTTCGACGTACATGACGAGTGAAAAGTTTGACCTATCCAGTTCGCCCTCAATCTAGCTTGGTCTTGAAGTTTAAGATGAGTCTCTTGTAAAAAGGCAATATCTGTGTTGCATGCTTTCAGCTGAGCTAGAATCTTACCCCTTTGAATGCGTTCGTTAACACCCCTAACGTTCCAACTACAAAATGAGATTCCTCCCAGTTTATTTTGGTTATCGTCTTGCATTTTGAATAGATTTAATACCTATGTGCCTTGCGGTGCATTCGTACCTCAGGTCTTTGGATATAGGGGGATCATTTACCCTACAATGTTCTGTTAGTAGATTCCCTTTGCGACAGTCCTTGAATTAAAAAAACACACATGTGATTAAATGTGAAAATGATTAAAAAAAACTAATACAAGTGAGAATACAGTGTCCGAGCTTGTCGGCACTGTAACAAGTGACCCACCTGTAGGTGGGAAAAAACATTTTATTGACTTCCATGTCGATATAAAACAAACAAATAGCTCCACTCCCTCAATTAATCATAACATATTGGAACGGGACCAGTTTAAAAAAATCAAATGTATTGTACCCATTTACAGAATATATGTCCATTTCCTAGGTATTTCCGGATATAACTATAATTTTTGTCTACTGAGTGTTAAGTGTATATTTTAACCTCAAAGATCACCGACTATTGGTTGAAGGGGTTAACCTATTTCTGTCTCCTGGAACTAAGCCAGTAGCTCGCCTCTTCCCCTCATGCCCCAGTTATAAATCTACTTAAGAACGATTAGGTTATATTAAAGTGTTAATTTGAAAATCCCCATTTCTGCATTTCTGATTAGCATTCATTACTGTTTCTATGTTAATATTCTATGTTAATATTGTTAAGGAAGTTAATGCTATACCATTTAGGTTATTCATTCAATCTCATATACAACAGTAATAGCTAAGCCCAGTCTGTTGATGAGCTCTGCTTTCAGTGATTATCTTTTTCCAGCTTCTCTTGGAACAGAGTTAGCATTCTGCCGATAAGACGTCTAAACAAAGTTCCTTCTTTGGACAGTGTGCCACCATTCTGGGTGCAATAGTAAAGAGAGAGAGTGTCCAAAATGTCCAACCTTTCCAGCTAGTCCTTCTGTTCCACGATGGTTAGAGCATATTTGTACGCCTCCTCAGGATTTGTGAATGATTTTTGCTGTTCTTTGTAGGAAATGCGCATTCTAGCTGGGTAGTAAACACCATATCTGACCTCGTTATATCCTTGGAGAGCCTGCTTTGCCTTAGAAAATTGATTTTGTTTTTGCATGATTTCATAAGGGTAGTCTCTGAAGATTTTAAAATACACCATACATCAGAGGCATGCCATATTTGATATTCCTCATAACCTCTTCCACATCAGCAATGTCCCGGAATTTCACAATAATCTGTCGTGTACGTACTGAGCCATCCTGAGATTTGTGTTTGAATCTAGGAACCCGGTATGCTGCTTCAATTTTTGGTAGGTTAGGGAGCTTAAGAGCCTCTTTAATTAATCCCGCAACAAACTCGCGAGTGTTATCTCTCTCGGCTCCCTCTGGTACGCCAACTAATCTTAGGTTATGACGTCTCGAACGAGCCTCGAGGTCGAGATATTTGTCTGAAACTTTAGCCAGCTGAGTCGCCATCCGTCGTGTAGCAAGGTCTTGTTCTGACCTCACCTTCTTCATCTCCTCCACCATTCTTGCCATCTCATCCTCCATCTCGTGCAGTGTTAACATACAGGTTGATACAGTGTCCAGCACAGCGCCAAACTTCTTTGTGGTGTCTTCTTCACCCTTATCAATTATCTCCAATAGTTCATCTCTCACATCGTCAATTCGTTTATTAATAGTGCCAATCGAATCCTTCACAGACTCAATAACATTCTGATTACAAGAAGTCATATTTAGCATCAGCTTTTCAATCTTTTCTATCATAGCTCCTATCATGTGTTCCATCTTTTTTCCATCCACCTTTACATATTTCAGTTCACTTACCGAAAGCTTTAATTCTTCAAACTCTTTGTCCTTGGCCAAGTCTGCTTTGAATCTTGTAGCCATATCGAAAAGCATCTTTTCTTCGGAAGCCACTTCAAAAATAAATCTGTAATCTTCATCTGGCTTCCCCAGGAGAGTTTTGTAACTGTCCTCTGAGTGCTCTTACCCAGGGAAGAATTTTTCATTTAAAGTGCTTTAAGCCTCACTTAAATTCACAGCTGTTACTGATGATGTTATCAGCAAGTCGAGCAGAGTCTCCGATAAGTTTTTTAAATTGGTCCCGACCTGTAGATCCGGTTTTAACGCGAAAAATCGCGAATTTTAGGGAGTGGAGCTATGTGCAGCATCTGTTAAGATAACATGGCACCACTGGAAGTCTGACCGCGTGAGTTTTCTCCAAGATCTTTTATTTACTCACCCACCCCAAAGACTTGCAGGTTTGTAGGTTAAATGGCTTGGTACAAATATAAATTGTCCCTTGTCTGTGTAGGATAGTGCTAATGTGTGGGGATCGGCAGTCGGTGCGGACTCGATGGGCCGAAGGGCCTGTTTCTATGCTATATCTCTCAACTAAACTAAACTAAATGACAGAATGTGAAAGTGCAGAAAATTGAACTAAACATTTGCTTCACACAATTCTCTATACTTGTCGCTTTACCTCGCCCCTCGACTCCATTCAAGGACCCAAGCAGTCGTTCCAGGTGAGACAGAGGTTCACCTGCACCTCCTCCAACCTCATCTATTGCATCCGATGCTCTAGATGTCAGCTGATCTACATCGGTGAGACCAAGCATAGGCTTAGCGATCATTTCGCCGAACACCTCTGCTCGGTTCTCATTAACCAACCTGATCTCCCTGTGGCTCAGCGCTTCAACTCCAACTTCCCATTCTGAATCTGACCTTTCTGTCCTGGGCCTCCTCCATGGCCAGAGTGAACACCACCGTAAATTGTAGGGGCAGCACCTCAGATGCCGCTTGGGCAATTTACACCCCAACAGCATGAACATTGACTTCTCTAATTTCCAGTAGCCCTTATTGTCTCCTACCATTCTCAGCTCTCTCTCAGCCGTCTGGCTCCTCCTCTTCCTTTCTTCTTCTTCCACCCCCCCCCCCCCCCCCCCCCCATGCTCCTTTAGTTTCCTGGGATATATTATATCAGGCCCAGGGGACTAATCCATCTTAATGTTTTATAGGGCGGCACAGTGGTGCAGCGGAAGAGTTGCTGCTTTACAGCACTTGCATCGCCAGGGACCCTGGTTCAATCCCGGCTACGGGTGCTGTCTTTACGGAGTTTGGACATTCTCCCCATGATCGTATGGGTTTGCTCCAAGATCTTTGGTTTCCTCCCTCACTCCAAAGACGTACAGGTTTGTAGGTTAATTGGCTTGAGTTTGTATACTTGGTATAAGTGTTAATGTGTTAGGATTGGAATAAAAGTCAATTTAATTTGTTTGCATCATCTAAGCTATGTTGTGAGTGAGCTGAAACAATTCGCAGCTGAAAATAAATGAAGCGGTCATGCTGTCATTAGTCCATCTATTACATCTAAGTCAATGAAAGTGCTACTTAATTTTACTTTGGAGTCACGTGAGTGATTCCGTGAAGAACCCCATCCAGGCCGCATGCTCGTCAGTACGTCAGCCGGACTGGAGCAAGCACCAGACTGGCAGGACAGAGCTCCTGCCAGCGGCAAGTTAAACCTAGAAGGTAAGTTTGTTTTTACTTACCTGGGGTTTTTTCAAGCAGGAGCCTCTCTTGATAGAGGTTTTCCTGCCAGTTTCACAGCCCAACGAGTGAACCGGTTATGGACTGTGGGGAAACCCAGTCCGACCACGGAAGCGGATAACCAGCAAAAAGATAGGGTTGTGAGATAACGAGCCGCTGAAAAGGCAGTCAGAGGCTCCCAGCCTGCGGGGATGCCGTGGAACGGAAAGGAAATAATGCCAGAGTCGCTGACAGTGCAGTCAGCGGCTCACAGACGTCGGTCCCCAGGCAGGGAATAAAATTGGTAGAAAGGACTCGTTCAGCCCTATTTGGACTCGGGTGAGTCGGGCTACAAGGGTTTTCTTTTAATAATGAAGTTTAATGTATGTTATAGTGTTTTTCTTAAAGTTAAAAGTTAAAAGCAAAGTTTAAGTCATAAAAAGTTATTGTCATATGTCCCTGACAATGAAATTCTTGTTGTTTAGCACAAGTTGCTGTGAAGGGTTAAAAATTGTTTTAACCCTTGACAGGTAAAGCTGTACACTAAAAAAAAAAATTGTTTTAGTGAGCCTACACTGTAATAGCGTGGGCCTATGGGACAGGCCGTGCCAGCAGCACCTGGGATAGGGCTGCTTCATGTGTAATAGCGCGGGCCTATGGGACAGGCCACGCCAGCAGCGCCTGACAGGGCTGCTTCATGTATGAAAGTGCCGGCCTACGGGGACGCAGTGCTAGCAGCGCCTGGTACAGGGCTGTTTCATATCAAAAAAGGCGGTGCCAGCAACGCCTGGGACAGGGTTGCTCAAGTTCACACAGAGGTCTGCTATGCCCACGAAGTCAGGAGACGATTCTCCACCGGGGCTGGATAGCAAGGCCCATGGAGTCGGGGGATGGTTCCTGACCGGGGCTGGATAGTGTGTTTGAAACGACTATCCCAAATGCAGCAACTGTTGCATATAGTGCTACAACAGGGCACATGCCAACAGGAGGAGTGTCAGCGCCACCCTGAACAAAAAGGCGGCAGCAGTATCTAATAGAGAACTATTTGATAGTACCTTCATAGATGAGGATTAGTTCTGACACCGACTCTGATGGTTAGGTTGAGACAGAAGTTTCACCTCCGCAGGCCACACCAGCAGCACCAGTTGACAGAGCTGCTACAGGTCTCCCTCTTGGAAGCAGAGACCAAGACGGGTCAGTATCCTGCTGACACTGAGTCTCAGGGTATGGCCGTGGGGCATAACCCAAGGGATGAAGGGCACGTGTCAGAGGTACCTTTTTCCTGACAACAAAGTTGCCATCCCAGCACAATATTCTATTTGGGTATAGGTCCAATGGGTTCATATCAGTATAGGTATCCTGTTTAGGGCTGCCTACGAATCACCCTCTCTGAGGAGGGAAGAGCAAAAGGTCAAGATATAACTGACTCCAGGCTCTAAAGAAGTCAATAGAACATACTGAAGCACATATGTGCCGGCAGTGAACAGCGCCAACAGGGGGATGTGAGAGCCAGACACCGAATCTGTTGTTTAGGTAGGCCTATTCAACAGGGGAAGAAAACCTGGCAGATGAATCAATTGAGGCCAACGGCGGGTAAAGGTCATCGTTCAGAACGCACCCTAGGCGCTCATCGGCAGTAGGCGGTTCACTGTAGCTGGGGGCAGCATGATAGCTCAGAAATTCCATGCACCTTACCAACCCTACTCAACAAAGTGGGTCTAGCACTTCCAAAACATGGGTAAGTGCACCGTTCACAAGTTGTAATATTTACATTTGTTTGCACAACACACAAAGGATAAAAACATCTGGTTGAGGCACAGTAGTAGCATTCCAAGCAAGTTTGGATTATGGCCAGGGTTATTTTTTAAAGTTAAGGTTCGGAAATCGGGCCAAAGTTCTCATGCAAACCACCCATGGAATAAGGCAGGAGTGGCATGTTTATTATGAAAAATGGAGAGTGTCGGGCATATGAACTTCCGAATATGAAAACTTATTTTCCTGACTAACAACAGATTCATAAGGGTCTCGATGACAACACAGAATAGGTATTGGATCTCAAAGTATTATGAAAGTATGGTTCAATGCTACATCGAATATCGACATGTTGGTGCATGTTTATTCACTGATTGCAAAAATATGTGGCACAACAGTGCGGAGAAATACATTCTCGCTACAAAAGGAGGAATGTTCTTTTATGTCTTCCTCCATTTTTTGCCTCATTAGCCGGGTCTTAAAACAGTCAGCAAGACCTCGCTTGGGTTCGTACTGTCGGACTGGCTAAGCAGCCATGTTGCCTGCTTCATCAGGCATAATAATACAACGGTATACGGTTATTCCAAAAAACAAAAACTTGCTGGTTCAAACTGTGGTTCAGGAGACCGGCCTTTGCATAATAGAACAATTATTGGCTTACACATTTTGAATGGATTGACTTATGGCTCAAGTTGTCACATCAAGCCATGAATGTGCTCACTGCAGTGTGCAGGGATAGCACCCAAAAAAGCAGTACATTGCTATTGAGGGGGTCGGAAGTTAATTTGTTTAAATGTTATTTTGTTACATTTAATATGGTACAGATTACTGACATCGTTCAGTTCATTCTTAAATGGTATTTGACAATAATTCAGTTATAGAGGCACTACAGCTGCAACAAACGGGAACTACTCTGTCGGGTTTAACCTGGATATCGAGTTGTTAAAGAGATCTTGACACAAGTTCGCCTACTACAAGAATATGCAGTTGGTTATTGAAAATGTGTGAACATTACTTCACCAAGGGGTTCCAGCTACATCCTTAGTTATGACACTTATATCAGCACAACGAGGGCAAACATTGCAAACGCTGTGGCTAGATAGGATGGAATTGGCTGCAGGTGCCATTACATTTTACATTCTGATCTACACAAGCAGAGCAGACCAGGGGTGGCTTGATTTAAGATCATTTTTCAGATACCCCACGGTCTCACGTCTATGTGGGAGGGCAGGCTTACTATATTATATCAAGGCCACCAGAATCCAAAGAAATGTGGAATCGGAATTGTTTATTGATCAACAAACAACTACACAAAGGAAGGTTGGTTCAGACTATTTCAAGGTGGCTGCAGCAGGTTCTGGGTTATGCAGGTATTAACACTGATTATTGTATATCTCATTTCACCAGGTCAGCATCAACGTCAGCGGCCAGGGCAATGGACATGCCCATCGACCATATCCTTGCGACCGCAGGATGGTCAACTAAATTGATTTTTTTTAAAATTTCCATAGACCGGTTACTGACCCGGGGTTTTGCCCATTCTGTTTTGCGTCCACTTTAGCATCCCCTGAGTTACAGGGGTTGTTATTGATTTCTTTATTAACGTAAACCATTAATACATTTGAATCAATATCATGCTTAATGCATTTTTGATTATTCACTCATCCTGAGTCAATCGATGCAGTGAGACGACGAGATTTCGATCTGCGGCATGAAATCACAAAGCTTCAAACTCTTCACAGAATCACTCACGTGACTCCAAAATAAAATAGTAAGATTAAACGAGATCTTACCAGTTTGAAGTTTGACCTTGATTTTATGAGGAGTTACGTTGGTGATTACATGCCCTCCACGCCCAACCCTCTCTGATAAAGATCATCTGCTGGTTCTCGAGTCACGCATCTTACTATGTCACTTCGGTGATTGTTATTTGTGATTTCATACCGCTGCTTTGAAGATTGACGCGCATGCAGCCTGAACAGGGTTCTTCACGTAATCACCAACATAACTCCTCATAAAATCAAGATCAAACTTCAAATTTTCCAATGGTATATATTTGGATTCAGTGTAGCCTTTCCTGTAAGAAGCTTATTGGCACCAACAGTTTGCTTTACATGCTCATGGATATTTTCGTTAAAAATTTACGCTCGGTCCACTTAGGCCTACGGGATCTCCAAGTTGCCAATCATTTCAACTCCTCTTCCCATTCCCACACTGATCATATTGATCTTTGAAAGAAGAGTCTCGACCCAAAATGTCACCCATTCCTTTTCTCCAGAGATGCTGTCTGACCCGCTGAGTTACTCCAACTTTTTGTGTCTGTCTATGGCTGATCGTTCTGTCCTTGGTTTCCTCCATTGCCAGAGTGAGGCCACACGCAAATTGGAGGAACAGCACCTCCAAATTTGTAGCGTACAACCCAGAAGTATGAACATTGAATTCTCGAATTTTAGGTAACTTATACTTACACTACCCTCCTTTCCCCACTTGCCCCGTCCATGTTCCTCCACCCCAGTCATTCTTCCAGTTCCACAGTTTGCCACATTGTTTCTCTTGAAATCACACCTTCCCTTGCCAACAATGGGCGTACCAGGCACCGCCCTGCCTGAGGTCAGTTGTGGCCGACCTTGTTTGCTCCTGGTCTTTTCTTGCCTCCAGCTCTACACCTTGACCCCTGACCCCACCCCCTACTCTCAGTCTGAGGAAGTGACCCAAACCAAAACGTCACCTATCTTTTTGCTTTAGAGATCTTTGATACTTTAATCGGATAACCAACAATAAACGGTCATGCTAAATCTGCCCAATGGGAAACTGATACGTACCCTACATGAATACTGTTTGAAATTGTTTAGAGAGTAATTCACATCTAAGATGCGGGAGACATTTAAAGGTCAAATGGTTAACGTTTGGGATGAACGTGTCCTGTGAGTACAAAAGATAAGGATGGCAAAGTTCAGGAACCTTAGATGCCAAGAGGTCTGTAAGCTCAGTCAAAAAGACAAAGGAAGCACATAGAAGGCTTAGAAAGCAGAAGTCAGACAACATCCTTGAGGAATATAAAGGAAGCAAGAAATAAAAAAACTCACAAGGCTAAAAGAATGGCCTTGTCAAGTAGGATTAAGGAGAATCCCAAGATAATTTATTTGTATATTAGGGGAGAGAGTGCAGCTAGGAAAAGGATGTTTCCACTCAAGGACCAAGGATGGAATTTGTACTTGTAGCCAGAGGAAATGGGCGAGGTCCGTAATGTGTACTTTACATCAGCATTTAACAATGAAGGGACATGGGTGATGGTGAGTTTAGGGAGGGGGGTGTTGCTCCACTCGTGGAACTCTGTCCTGAAAACTGTAACTTTTTCAGCTCGCCCAGGCTCTCCGGACGCAGCGGGGGCCTAGCCACGGTTGAAGACACATTTCAACTGCCGCCTCCTGAACGCTGATCATTTCTCCAGCTTCGAACATCAACTAATTATAGTTGGTCTAGTTGGTCCAGGATGGTGTGGGTCCTTGATGATGTCGGCAGCCTGTTTGAGGCAGCAACTGCGATAGATCCCTTCAATGATGGGGAGGTCAGAGCCGATGATGGACTGGGCAGTGGTCACAACTTTCAGCATTCTTTTCCGCACCTGGACACTCAAGCTGCCGAACCAAGCAATGATGCAACCAGTCAGTTGGCTCTCTACTGTGCACCTGTAGAAGTTCGAGAGAGTCCTCATTTGACATACCGACTCTCCGTAATCTTCTCAGGAAGTAGAGATGCTGATGAGCTTTCTTTATAATTGCATCAGTGTTCTGGGACCAGGAAAGATCTTCGGAAACATGCACGCCCAGGAATTTGAAGTCCAGTGGTGGCGCCATCGAGTGTGGCTGCCTATCCTGCGGCTGTCTGTCCTTTCATTCTTTTTGTTATTTTTAGTCTGTTTTATAGTTTGTTTTTGGAGGTCTTTTAGTCTTTTTTTATGTGGGGGAGGGGGAAACTGTTTTCTTAGTCACTTCCTGGTCGAGGATGCGACTATTCTCTGAGTCGCATCTTCGCCCCCCTCCTCATGGCCTACCACCTGGATTGGCGCGGCCTTTCCTGCCGGAGACCAACCAGCGCCTCAGCTTCAGCAGCGGCGGCACAGCATTGGATTCCACTGTGGATCGAGCGACGCCTTACCGGGGTCGCCATGTTGGAACTCCGGAGTGCTGAGTCTGCCGACTTTAACACCGTGGAGTTGTGGTCTGCAGAGCTTCCAGCCGCTGGCGGCACTGACTTTCCAGACGCGGGCGACGCTGACGTTCCAGCCGGTGGTGGCGCTGACTTTAACATCGCGGAGCCCTGGGATCTCTCGCCGAGATCACCAGCGTTGAATCTCCCTCCACCCAGCTCGGCCTGTGGACTTTGGAAGCCACGGTCTCCAGTAGGAAGCGGCCGATTCGGAGGCTCTGGGCCGCTGAGAGTGTTCTTCCATTCGAGGGCCTGCAACATCGGGCCAGTAGCGGTGACTGCGGAGGCCTCAATAGGCCCTGACCATGGGTGAACAGAGGAAGAGGACTGAACTTTGGTGCCTTCCCTCACAGTAGCAATGTTACAAAATGTTGTGATTTAAAAAATCAAGTCTGCAATTTATCCCATCAGATAAAGCATAAAAATAAGTTTAATTTGACTCCTAATTCACTTTCATATCTTCAGTATTAAAAAAGATATGGCCATTTTCATACTCAGAAATTAGCATCTTGTTCCCTATTGCTTTTTCATTGACTTAACACAAAAGCTGTGATCAAGGACAGTCAAAAGCCCATAACTTTCTTAAAAATTAAGAGAACTGAATGAAATTTTCAGTTATTATAGATTGAAGTATTCTGAAACAAATATGAAACAATCTTACTTGGATGACCTGAAATTAAAGCATATAATTAGTTAGTTACCTAATTATAGCTAATTACAAAATTCAATTACTAGATCTAAACATCTTTCCATTTCTTAAGAAAAGGTTAACATGTAAAAAAAACCTAAGTGTCCAAATAACATTCACCCAATAATTCACAATATAACATGATTTTTAAATCTCATTGTCAATAATTTATAGGCCAAATTGAAGGAATTTAGTGTTTAATTCCCGTAAATTAATGGCCATTTAAATCAACTTGCGAGTGGGATTTTGTGGAACGCGATGGATTGGAGCGTTGCGGTTTGCGGTGAATTTAACCCCTAGTCGGCAGGAAAAATACTGCCGGTTCGTATATTTTTTCAGTGACCTTTTCGGAACATGAAATTTTAATTAAAGGCTTCCTAAGAAGCACGTTTTTATGTAAAAATAAACTGTGTACCTTCTTTTGTCCCCTACGTAAGGTCCATTCCGTTGTCGGCGTTGACGGCATTAAAAGATGATTTTTAATTTACTCATGCTTTTAATTTTCCAGCGCTAATTTTAATAAACTTAATAAAACCGCAGTCGAAGCGATTTTTCTTCAGCAACTAAAAAGCCTGTTCAAAATTGATTTGAATAGTCTGAAGAAAAATCACATTTTAAACCCGCCTCCCTCTCAAAGGCGCCAAAGTCGCGCACACAGGCAGTGGCAGAACTGCAGCGCCGCTAAAGGTAAGTTTTGTAACATACCTACTCACAGTGGGAAACGTTGATTCTGCTGTGGGGATGTTTTTTATGTTTTATGTTAAATTCTAAGGTGTTGTGTTTATCTTATTTGTGTGCTGCATGGTAACTCAAATTTCACTGCACCAATTGGTGCATGTGACAATACATCTCCTTTTTCCTTTGTCCTTGTCCTTTGACCCTTTCCACCCTTTGATATAAATGGGATTGTGGGTCCCTATGCTACCCCTTCCAAAGTCCACAATCAGTTCCTTGGTTTTGCTGGTGTTGAGAGCCAGGTTATTGTGCTGGCACCATTTGGTCAATTGGTCGATCTCACTTCTATACTCTGACTCGTCACCATCAGTGATTTGTCCAACAACAGTGGTGTCCAGCTACACAGTCATGAGTATAGAGTGAGTACAGCATGGGGCTGAGCACACAGCCTTGAGGTGCCTTTCGAGGATGACACATTTCCACCAATATGGACAGACTCTGGTTTGTGGATGAGGAAGTCGAGGATTCAATTGTAGAGGGATGTGCAGAGACCCAGATCTGAGAGCTTGGTAACCAGCTTGAAGGGGATGATGGTGTTAAACACCGAGCTGTATTCAATGAATAACAGCCTGACATATGAGTTTCTGTTGTCAAAGTGGTCCAGAGCAGAGTGGAGAGCCAGTGATATCGCATCCACCGTTGATCTGTTGTGGCGGTAAGCGAACTGCAGTGGGTCGAGGTTCTTGTCGAGGTAGGGGTTGATATGCGCCATAATCAACCTTTCAAAGTACTTCATCACCACAGACGTTACTGCCACTGGTCGATAGTCATTGAGGTAGGCCACCTTCCCCTTCTTGGGCACCGGTATTAGTGATGCCCTTTTAAAGCAGGTGGGAACCTCAGACCTCAGAAGTGAGAGGTTGAAAATGTCCGTAAAAACTCCGGTTTTTAGAACACGGCCGTGTATACCATCAGGTCCAGGTGCTTTCCGAGGGTTCACCCCCCTGAAGGATCTCCTGACGTCAGCCTCTGTGACTGTGACTGAAATAGGGGGCTCGGGAAGGCACATCAGTGTTCTCGCTATCAAAGCGTGCGTAAAACGCATTGAGCTCTTCAGGGAGTGATGCTTCGCTGACTATTGAGCTGCCTCCTGATTTCGGCTAATAGGAGGTGGCAGGGCATTCAAGCCCTGCCACAGTTGCCGAACATCCATCTCATTCTCCAGCTTGGAGCGGAAGTCCCTTTTGGCCTTTTTGATGGCCTTACCAAGGTCGTATCTGGACTTCTTGTAGACCTCTGCATCTCCAGACCTGAATGCCCGGGATCTGGACTTCAGAAGAGTGCGGATCTCATGGCTCATCCAAGGCTTCTGGTTAGGAAACGCTCAGAAGGTTTTTGTTGGTACACAGTCCTCCACACATTTCTTTATGAAGTCTGTAACGACTGTGGCATATTCATTCAGGTCCGTTGCCGAGTCCCTGAACATTGCCCAGTCTACAGACTCCAAACAGTCCTGTAGTTGTTCCTCTGCCCCCCAACCAGCTCTGTACAGTCTTCACCTCTGGGGGTGCGCTCTTCAATTGCTACCTGTCGGCAGGAAGCATCAGCACCGCAGTATGGTCGGATTTACCAAAGTGAGGGTGAGGGATAGAGCGATAGGCGTCTTTGATGGTCGTGTGGCAGTGGTCGAGGGTGTTTGGTCCTCTGGTGCAGCAAGAGACATGTTGGTGGAGGACTGTTAGGGAGCAATTTCTTCAGGTTGGCTTTGTTGAAGTCCCCGGCTATGGTGGTAAATGCCTGGGGGTAAGCCTTCTGGTGCTTGTTGACCACGGCATGCTGCTCCCACAGTGCCAGATGGACATCAGCTTGGGGTGGGATGTAGACCGTGGTCAGGATGATGGAGGTGAATTCCCTCGGTAGGTAGAAGGGACGGCACTTCACAGCCAGGTGCTCCAGGTGTGGAGAGCAGGAGTTGGATAGCACTGCCACGTCTGAGCACCACGCAGAGTTGACCATGAGGCAGATGCCCCCTCTTCTCCAAAGGACACAAAATTGGAGAAGTCAATGTTCATACCGCTGGGGTGTAAACTACTCTAGCAAAATATGAGGTGCTGCTCCCCCAATTTACAGTGGGGCTCACTCTGGCCATGGAGGTTTCAGGATACTTTCAGGAAGCAAATGTAAAGGCAGATCTTGACATGCAAGTCCATTGCTTCCTGAAAGTGGCAATACAAGTAGATATTGTGCTAAAGAAAGTATATAATACTTCCCTTGATCGGTTGCAGCATTGAATATAAAAGTCAGGAGGTGTTGCTGCCGTATCAAACTTTAGACAGGCTATATTTGGAGTATTGTGTGCTCTTCTGGTCACCCCGTTACAGAAAGGATTTGGAGGCTTTGGAGAGGGTGCAGAAAACATTCATCAGGATTCTGCCTGAATTAGAGTATTAGCTATAAGGAGAGGTTGGAAAAACTTATTTTGTTTTTTCCGGAGTTGGAGATGTTTTATGGAGGATCACCTCTCACTTCCCTACTTTTATCTCCAATTATGTATTCCAGAATCATACATGTCTATTCTCTCATTAAATCCTGCCACTTTTTTAAGATTTATGTGCCATTCCATCTTTAATTTAACCTAATTAACATTGTTGTAAACAATTATACTATACCACTGCTACACTATTACACTGCATAAGCCAATTAGCAATTTAGCAGATTTCATATTTTCAGGTATTCATTTTATAAAAATTAAGATGCATCTGTAATTAACTATATGCAAAAGGAATTGTTTAAGCTTTGAAATGTCTCACTTTAGCAATTCTATTTTTTTAATTGCACCCTGGTAGTTTTGTGTGCGGGCAGTGGTTCTGGAATATTATATCTCTAACAAGTGCAAAAGATTGTAGGAAACATAAATTTCACTGAGGTTTGTAATAACTGCCTGATATTTTAACATTTCACTGCTCACTCATCCATGTATAACTGAATTTGTTTGGATTTCTCCAATACATGTACTGTAATGTAACAACTTTTATTTGTATTAATGTATAGAGTTCTACAGCATAGAAATAGACCATTAATACCCCATAACAACATTTTTGCCCATCAACATTAATCCCATTTCTCCGTAACAAAATTATATTTTATATTCCTTCATGGGATGTGGTCGTCATTGGGAAGAGTATTGCTTAATCTCCATTCCGTATTGTCTATGAACTGAATGGCTCACTGGGGAATTTCAAAGAATAGTTGTGTAGAAAAGAACTGCAGGTGCTGGTTTATACCAAAGATAGACACAAAGTTCTGAAGTAATTCAGCGGGTCAGGCATCATCTTTGGAGAAAAGGATGGGTGGCATTTCGGGTTGGGACCCTACTTTCAGTCTGAAGAAGGGTCTCGACCAGAAACGTCACCCATCCTTTTCTCCAGAGGTGCTCCCTGACCCACTGAGTTACTCCAGCACTGTGTGTCTATTTTCAGAGAATAGATGTTGGTCTTGAGAGTCATATGACCAGAATGTTTAATTACCATTTAATTACTAGATTATTTAATTAACAAATTAAATTACCCAGCTGCTGTTGGGTAATTTGAACACCTACCTGCATGATTTATCTGGGTTTTTGGATTATCAGATCTGCAACAAAATCATCATGTTCTCCAGGAGAACATTATTATCCACAACTATAAGTAATTAGAGTCATTGAGTGATGCAGTGTGGAAACAGGCCCTTCGGCCCAACTAGCCCACACCGGCCAACAATGTCCCAGCTACTCTAGTCTCACCTGCCAGCATTTAGTCCATATCCCTCCAAACCTGTCCTATCCATGTACCTGTCTAACTGTTTCTTAAACATTGGGATCGTCCCAGCCTCAACTATCTCTTCTAGCAGCTTGTTCCATACACCTACCATCAGCTCTTCAAAACCATTAAAAACTAATTATTCAGCTTGGTAAAGCAACTCCTCAGGTTGGAACCATTTTTTCCTGTAATCACAGCTTTTTATTTTTAATGAAGGTATTGAAATGTCTATGTGCTTTCCATATGATGGTCTCATTTTGTGCGCATTTGAGTTGCCAGATTCTGCCCCCATGTGTGAAGTCTGTTGGCTCTTAAATGCAGGAAACTCTCACATCTGGCACAAACAATTCCCGTTGTTTAATTTGTAACATTAATAAAACAACAGCGCTCATTAGCAATGGCCAGACCGACCCCTCAATGCACCCACCGGCCTACCGACAGCCCGACCGACTCCTCGCAGCACACAACGGCCGGCCGACAGCCTGATCGACCGACTAACCCTAACCCTAACCCTAATCTTAATCCTAACCCTAGCTCTACATTTGTATTTATTATTTTTATTTAACAGTTCACATCATAACTTTACAAAGATAAATCAGTTGTAAAACAAAATTATCAGCAAGGTTAGCATTACCTTTATTCCTTCGAAACCTTGCTATTGTTTTGAGGTTATTCGGAGGCAGCCATGATCCCAGTTTTGCTCGCTTCCTCGCTAGCATGAAACAAAGCGCATGATTGGTCAATTGGCGTCTGACTCAATGTCAAACGTGTTTTTATTGGACAATTGCGACTCGGAAAATTTGAGGGTTTTTTTAATATATTAAAAATATGTGCAGGTATTTGTTCTTCCGTTTTTCAGGTATGATTTCTATAATATTTTTACACAATATGTTAGGAATACAGGTAGATACATGATTTGGGTCACGAAATGAAATGAAAAAGCTCCTTGGCCCATGGTCTACTACTTATGTAACCTATTCCCCTTACAGTAAAAGCCAATATTAGCTTCGACATTCTAATCAATTGATGTCGAGTGCTTGCATGTGACCTATCTGTGTTCGGAATATCCAGATACCTCTGAATAGAAAGATTATACAGTCTCTTTCCAATTAATAATATTCTGCTTATCTGTTCTTTTTACCATAGTGGGAACCATGCCACTCAGCAGTCCAACCATATTTTAGTTTAGTTGAGAGATACAGTGTGGAGACAAGCATTTCAGGCCCAGGATCACCAATTCACTAGTTCTTTCCTGAACATTAGGAACAGTTTACAGAAACCAATTTACCTAAAAACCTAATCTACTTTGAATGTGGGAGGAAACCGGAGCACCCGGAGAAAATCCACGCAGTCATAGGGAGAATGTACAAACCCCGTACAGACATGCTCCCGGTCAGGATCAAGCCCATGTGTCTGACGCTTTGAAGCATCTACCGCTGCACCACTGTGCCGCCCTATCAAGTTTTTAACAGGCAGGTAATAAAACAACAAAAAGGAGAAGAAGATACTAAGAATCTCAATGACAGCAGCCAGTGCAGGAAGACTAAAAAGATATTTGCAACTGTCTTTAATCAAAATGCTGGAGTAATTCGGTGGGACAGACAGCAAGGCTGAAGAGAAGGAATGAGTGACATTTCGGGTCGAGACCCTTCTTCAGACTGAAGTCTTGGCCTGAAACGTCACCCATTCCTTCTCTCCAGAAATGCTGCCTGTCCCGCTCAGCTACTCCAACATTTTGTGTCAGCCTTCAATTTAAACCAGCATCTGCAGTTCTTTCCTACATATCTTTAATCAAAGCTAACCAGTAATGATTCACCGCCATTTATTTCTGAGATTGAGCTATTCTCCAGCCAAATCACTCCATTCACATGATATAAACATTTCTGACTGCACTGCAAAGGCTGTGGGTCAAGTAACATCCCAGCAGTAATATTGAAAGCTTATGCCCCTGTCCCACTTAGGTGATTTTTTAGTCCGGGACAGGCGACTCGGCTGTTGCCACATGGTCGCGGGGTGTCGCCTGTATGGTCGTGGGTAGTCTCCTCAGTCGCCCAAAGAATCATAGCGTTTTTCTGGCCATGGGCAGAAATCCCAGGGGGGACAGGGGGGACACGTCCCCTCCATGTTTTGAAAGGTGGGGGACAATCCCCCCCCCCCCCCATGATTTGTAATCCGGATTTTGAAATTCGGTGAAAAAAAGATCTATTAAAAATCTCTGTTTTCCGCGAGACAGTGGAGGTGGGACATGATCGAGGGCGCCGATTGGACGAGAGAGACGTCGGTCAGCTGGGAGTGGGGGGGCGGGACATGATGATTCAGCATGATGATTGGAGGAGGGAGGTGTCGGTCAGAGGAGGAAGTGGGGGGGGTTGGGACTGAGTATAGAGTGCGGTGATTGGAGGGGGGGCGACTTAAAATCAGCAGCGGGATCTGCCATTGCCCCGCGGTCAAATTGCTGCATCAAGGCAATCGAGGCTCCCGATGTTGAAGCCCCCGCCGTCCGATTTTAAGCCGCGCCGAGCGATGAAAGGCGAATGGGCTGATTCAAGCCCCATGATTCGGGGCGGACGAAGCTGCTGTTGCTGGAGTTTGGAGTCGGTCACCAACCAGGTCAATCTCCTGACGTTACCGTTCACAGGGCCCACGGCCGAAGCCTCGTGCGCGTGTGTACGGCCACCAAGAAATTGTGCCCCGCCGCCCCCCCCCCCCATGTTTTGATAGTGATTTCCGCCCCTGTTTCTGGCCGCATCTGGATTTTGAAATGTTCAAAACCTTTTGGCGACAATCGACAACAGTTGGCTTAATGCCAATGAGTGTAGCTTTACTTCTCCTGAGGTAGGTGCTGTCTTAGGTTGTCGCCAGGATGACGTAGGTTGTTGCCAGTGCTAACCGGTTTTGTTTTGGTGTTAAAGTATGATGGTATTTCAAATTTTATGTCGAAGGGGGGGTCCAGTCGTTGGTTTTTCAGTGACCTGCTACGCCTATGACAGTCGCCGGCAGTCACCTAAAAATTGCCTAAGTGGGACAGCTCCATTACATTCCAGAACAAGCTCTGCCTCCAGCCAAACTATTACAAAACAGGCACAATATTGGCAAACAGCGAGCATCAAGAGAAGTCTAAATCAGTTAATTGCTACCCAATCAATTATCAACCATGTGATGGAAGATATAATCAATGGTGCAATAAAGTGGAACATCCTCACATTAATTTGCTCTTCAATGCTGAATTTGTGGTTTCACCAGGACTACCGAACTCTGGACTTCATTGCTGCCTTGGTCCAAATAAGGACCAAAACGCTGAAATCCTGAAGTGATTTGAGAGTGACTCCTCTTGACAACAATACAATGCTGAGTAATGCTGACTCTTTACCATAGCTAGGAGCTCTGGTAAAACTGAAGTCATTGAGAATCAAAGGGAAACTCTGAGATGACCAGAGGCATACATTGCAGAAAGGGAAATAAATCGTTGTGGGTGTGGGAGATCGATTATCTCAATCCCAGGCCATCACTGCAGAATGTCCTCAGGACAATGTCAACCACCTTCAACGGTGTTTTTTTACAAACTGCCTTCACCATTAGGCCTGAAATGGAAAAGATTACATGGAACATTGAACTGTACAGCACAGGATCAGGCCCTTCGGCCCACATTTTCTGTGCTGAACATGATACCATGTTAACTTAATTTCCTCTCCCTACATATGATCCATATCCATGTGCCTATCCAAAAGCCTATTAAATCCCGTTACCATATCTGCCTCCACCACCACCCCTGTCAGCATGTTCCAGGCACCCACCTCCTTCTGTATAAAACATTTGTCCTTTAAACTTTGCTCCTTGCACCTTAAAATGTTCTCTGATGATTGATCGCTAAGTTCAAATTTAACTTCCCAGAAAATGAAGCCGTCCACATTTGAATTCAGACAGGTCTGGATAACCTGTAGGAACCGGCTGATAAGTTCATGTTCATGAGTGATAGGAGCAGAATTAAGCCATTCGGCCCATCAAGTCTACTTCACCATTCAACCATGGCTGATCTATCTTTCCCTCCTTAACCCCCATTAACCCCTGATACCCATGCTAATCAAGAATCTAACTATCTCTGTCTTTAAAATATCCATTGACGGCCTCCACAGCCTTCTGTGGCAAGTAATATTCATGCTGCAGAAATATGAAGCAATAACCAACTGATACTCTCCCCTTGATAATCAGCTCCAATACCGCAGACACCCCACACCACTATCAGCATCGTGGGAATTAACATTGAGCCGAGCAAATGCTGGTCACCTCTTAACATTCATGAGTGTTTTCATCATCCACAAAGCATGTCAGGAACAGGGTGGACTATTTTCCAAAGATAGACACAAAAAGCTGGAGTAAGTCAGTGGGTCAGACAGCATCTCTGGAGAAAACGAATAGATGATGTTTCGGGTTGAGAACTTTCTTTAGACTATTCTCCAGTTGGTTGGATGAGTGCAGCTCCACCAACATTCAACAAGGTCAACACCATCCAGGTTGAAACAGTCACAGTGCCTTCTGGCTGCAGTGTGCACCATCTACAGTGCTCTGCCATTATTTGCCTGGACTACTTTCGACAGCACCTCCAAAATTGGCAGTCTCTATTATCAAGAAGAACAAAGGCAGAATGTGCATGGGTATGCAGGTTCCCCTCCGAGTCACATCCTAATTTAGCCATCCTAATTTAGAAACAAGGCACAAAGTGCTAGAGTAACTCATTGGGTCAGGCGGCATCTCTGGAGAACATGGATAGGTGACGTTTCAGATCGGGATCCTTCTTTGGACTGATTGTTGGATGTGGGGTTCTTATTTAGAAACCCGCTGCAGTTTCTTCATTTTTGCAGGTTCTAAATCCTGGAACACTCTGTCATTAATATCAGTGACCGTAGCCTCAGCTGAAAGCATTAGTGGATCATAAGCCATCATCATCCCTGAGACACTAAAAGCTGGAGTGATTCAGCGGGTCAGACAGCATCTCCACCCGAAATGTCACCCATTCCTTCTATCCAGAGATGCTGGCTGTCCTGCTGATTTACTCCAGCGTTTTGTGTCTATCTTTGGTTTAAACCAGCATCTGCAGTTCCTTCCTACACACAACTTCCCTGGGACTATCAACTGGCATGAGAGGGGGAAAAATAAATGTTAGTTTTGTTACCCTCATTCCATAAATGAATGAAAAACTGTGCAATACATGGACTACATAACTATTTTTTTCAGAGTTACTATCAGTATTTTGCAACAAGTCCAGGGTCCCAGCAGTGTTTAAGTTTCTCATTCCTTTTTGAGGACATCAGTTTTAGACAATCACCTACTTACATTTAAAATATATTTTGCTACATGCTTGAGGTTAATGTATTTTTTAAATCAGCTCGTTTTGAAACTCTGTTTCTTCTGTATTTTTAGCTCCAATCTCTTGCTTTTTTTGCAGTCCTTATCTTCACACTGTAAAATGAGCCAAACCGCAGGTGCTGAATTTTACTGATGATAGACACAAATTGCTGGAGTTACTGAGCGGGACAGGCAGCATCTCTGGAGAGAGGGAATGGGTGACGTTTCGTGTCGAGACCTGAGTAATGTTTATGCAGAATTTATGTATAATTTAAGCATGATTCATGTTTTTGGAGTCGATGTGCCTGTAATGCTGTTGTAAGCATGATTTTAATTGTACCTGTCTGGACCTCATCATACCTGTGCATATGACAATCAACTCAACATGTCTTGCCTTCTTTGTCAGGCAAACTTAATGCTAACCTCAACCAAATATATTTACATTTGATAAATTACTCATAATTGCAAACTCATTTATTACGCTGGATACATTTTGTAACCCATCTGGTTTCTGTGAGTGATCATTCTGGAGAAATGAATACTTTTCCCGAACCAAGTCTTCATCTCACTATTGTAGAGTGGTGACATTGAGTGTTTAAACAAATTTATGTGTAAAAAGTATTTCTCTCAAATCCCTGTTAAAACTCTTTCCTCTCACCGTAAACCTATGCGTTCTTTTTGATACCCTTCCCATGGGAAAAGGATTCTGACTATCTGCTTCATATATTGCCTCATTTAATTTTATATACCTCTATTGGGTCACCCCTCCTTCACTCCAGGGAAAATGAACCCAACCTATTCACCTCGCCCGATAACTAATGTTCTCCAGTTCAAGCACCATGGATTTTGGCTGCATCTTCTCCAGTGTAACTACATCCTTCTAGCATGTGATGTACAGAACTGCACATACTGTGATACATCAATAATTGTTTTGTGAAGCAGCAAAACAGTGTCCCAACTTATATATTTTATGCCGGAGGCTGATGACCTGTTCCAATTGATCAGCCAGTGGAAACTGAAATCATCATTCCCTGTAGCCAGATTGCATTGGCAGGCAAGCAAGGACATAGTTCCAGGTCAGTGACTAGACTGTTCTGTATCTGTGGTTCCAAACAAGTTATTTTCTAGTGTGAAAGAGCAGCAGGAACAGAATGATCCCAGTGGCATCAGTAGCGGGTAGGCAATTATCTTTAAAGTGGAGAACATTCATCCAGCTTGGAAAACAGAAGTGGGGTCTCTTTGTGGTTCGAACCAAAAAAAAATTGGTTTATCTGTGTGAAGAATGTAAATGTGTAACAATGTTTCAACAAGAAGCTTGCAAGGTAAAACTCGCAAGGTACGCAGTTCCATAGCCTTCATAACCTTCCAATGACAGTGTTGCTAAACAGTTAAGTTCAACTATGATAAACTCTGCGGTTCACCATCATTTTCAGGTGAATTGACTGTAGGTGAACAGTGCCATGTGTTTGGATTGGATCATAGAATGTTTGTTGCAAAATGCACAGTGGACAAAGTAAACATTCATAAGTCAATAATCTTCACTGGAATCCCAAGACTCTTTTTTCTTGAAATTAACAATATCGCCAAGGCTTGTTGACAAAGAACAAATATCAAATTCAGGCCTAAACTGGGGCATTTCATTCTGCATGTTCAGAAAAGGTGGCCAATATCTTGGACAAATTCATTCCTGCAGCCAATTTTACATGCTTGTGGAGAAAAAGCTGAACACAGCAGATGGTGTAGCTTCAGATGGAGTAATTGAGTGGGCGAGAGCTGTGTGGGCCATGCATGCCCTTTAATTCCTCATGTGTCCAAGTGTTTGGGTGTGAACCGAATTGATGGGATGGTAAGAAGCCTCATTTATTTCTTCATTCTCCCTCCTCGCGTTCAATAAATTATACCATTGTTTGACATAGTCATCATATTCATAGAATTCACCCTGCCAAAAGCTGTAAACAAGATGATAAACACTTTACAATGAGGATTAAAATGTTGCCTATTTATTTACACAAGTAACTACTCTGTAGCTACTTTGTAGCTACTTGTTAATCTCACCACCAGATTACTTTCAAGATGACTGACCCAGTATGGGTTGCAAGATATTTGCCTTCTAAACAAACATTTTTCATTGCATAACTTCAGTTAAATTTAAAACAAATCTAAAATAATTTATAATTTCCTTCCCTTCCCTCCCGTTCTACCCCTTCCCCGGGCACTTACCCTTGCAACCGCAAGAAATGCTACACTTGTCCCTTCACCTCCCTCCTCCACTCCTTTCAGGGACCCAAGCAGTCCTTCCAGGTCCGACAAAGGTTCACCTGCACCTCCTCCAACCTCATCTACTGCATCCGCTGCTCCAGATGCCAGATGATCTATATCGGTGAGACCAAGCGGAGGCTTGGCGATCGTTTCGCCGAACACCTCCGCTCGGTCCGCATTAACCAACCCGACCTCCCGGTGGCTCAGCACTTCTACTCCCCCTCCCATTCCACATCCGACCTCTCGGTCCTGGGCCTCCTCCATGGCCAGAGTGAGCAACACCGCAAGTTGGAGGAACAGCACCTCATATTCCGCTTGGGGAGTCTGCATCCTTTGGGCTTGAACATTGAATTTTCTCAATTCTGTTAACCCTTGCTGTCTCCTCCCCTTCCCACCTCCCCCTCAGCCCTCAGGCCCTGGCATTCCCTCTCTCTCTATCGCCCTCCCCCACCCTAGTCGCACCAGCTTCTCATTTTCACACCACAAACAGCTTACAATGGCTTGTTCCCTTTATCATTGATACTTTTTGCATATCTTTCATTCATTGTTCTTTATCTCTCCACATCACCGTCTATATCTCTCGTTTCCCTGATCCCTGACCAGTCTGAAGAAGGGTCTCGACCCGAAACGTCGCCTATCTCCTTCGCTCCTTAGATGCTGCTGCACCCGCTGAGTTTCTCCAGCCTTTTGTGTACCCCTGAAATAATCTATGTTCCCTTGTGCATACTAAATGGAATCTTACTGACAAAGAAACTTTCAGTAGCAGTTTTAGAGAAGCTTTGAGAATGGTTTGGAAACCTGGATGTTTGGGATAATGCCAAAAAACATTTTTGCCCTTGATTTCATTGTACCAAGTGGCACAAACAACTGAGACTTGTGGTGATTTTGCCGTTGCTTACACTGCAGTTGAATTGAGGAAGGCAAGACACCATGCACTGTACTGGATGTCAGGACTGTCTTATGAAGAAAGACTGGATAGACTCGGTTTATACTCTCTGGAATTTAGGAGATTAAGAGGGGATCTTATAGAAACTTACAAAATTCTTAAGGGGTTGGACAGGCTAGATGCAGGAAGATTGTTCCCGATGTTGGGGAAGTCCAGGACAAGGGGTCACAGCTTAAGGATAAGGGGGAAATCCTTTAAGACCGAGATGAGAAAGACTTTCTTCACACAGAGAGTGGTGAGTCTCTGGAACTCTCTGCCACAGAGGGTAGTTGAGGCCAGTTCATTGGCTATATTTAAGAGTGAGTTGGATGTGGCCCTTGTGGCTAAGGGGATCAGAGGGTATGGAGAGAAGGCAGGTACGGGATACTGAGTTGGATGATCAGCCATGATCATATTGAATGGCGGTGCAGGCTCGAAGGGCTGAATGGCCTACTCCTGCACCTAATTTCTATGTTTCTATGTTTCTATGTACTCAAATAAATGCTCAGGGTAGACCTCAGTAGATGGTACCTGAGGTTGAAATTCACGATTACAGATCAGAACTGGAAGGGTAGTCCATAATATTTAGCCGTTGGGAATGGCAGCGTAGCTGGTGAACCATTTATTTTTAACCTGTCTAAATATAAAACTGTAAAAGAGATGTGGGTCTGATAGACCATTTTCAGATGAATTCAATATCAGCGAGCTGTGTGTTTGCATTGTAGCAAAGAGTGCACTAATTTACTATACAATAGGTGTGTCATCCCTTCCCACCCAAACCACCCCCCTCCCCAGGTACTTTCCCTTGCAACTGCAGGAGATGCAAAACCTGTCCCTATACCTCCTCCCTTGATTCCACCAAAGGACTCTGACAGTCATTTCAGGTGAGGCAGAAGTGCACTTGCACCTCCTCCAACCTCATCTATTGTATCTGCTGTTCCTGCTGTGGATTCCTATTTATCACCAATTCCAAACGTAGGCTCGCCAATTGTTTCGCTGAACACCTTCGCTCAATCTGCCTAGGCCCATGTGATCTCCCAGTTGCTAAACACTTTCACTCCCATTCCCACACTGACCTTTCTGTCCTGAGCCTACTCCACTGTCAGAGTGAGGCCCAACGCAAATTGGAGGAACAGCATCTCATATTTCACTTGGGCAGCTTACAGCCCAGCTGTATGAATATTGACTTCTCTAACTTTAAGTAACCCTTGATTTCCCTCATCTCCATCCCTCCCTATCCTAGTTCTCCGACCAGTCTCACTGTCCTCCTGATTAGATGTTACTGTTTGTATGCCTGTTTTCACCTTCCCCACAGCTAACAATGAGCCTGTCAACATTTTCCTTGAACTTCATCCCTGTTGATCTCTCGTTTTCACACCTTGCCCTTCCATTTATCTATGTCTCCCTCTCCCCTGACTCTCAGTCTGAAGAAAGATCTCAACCTGAAATGTCACCATTTCCTTCACTCCAGAGATACTGCCTGTCCCGCTGAATTAATCCAGCATTTTGTGTCTCTACAATAAATGACAGTGCAATCAATATTCATTTAAAATGTACTGAATATATGAGCTTTTCACGGGTGTGCATCAAAATCTAAAAAAGCTTAATAATACATGTTGACATGGTGTCAACTTCCAATGGATTTTTCTTCTAAGTGTTGACTTCACTTTCATATGAAAAGAAACTATAATAAATGTATTTATATTCCATTCTCCCTACTGCATAACACAGAGTGCTTCTGTTTTATGAATATCCAGTAGAATCACATAAATTGTGCTCACTGTTGTAGGGTGATTGTCCATTCCTTCTCTAGCACATTCAGGGGTAATATTAGTCTGGAAGCAAGTGATTGAGATATGTAGGAAACCTATTTAGGACAGTCTTCAATGAGATCATAGCTGTAGTCTGAAACCATGAAACCTATCCAGCACCTTTTCTCAATATTACTCAACATCTGTAATAAATAAAATATGATTCCTGATCCAAAGTTAATAATACTTGGAATACGGAAACGGAACAAATAATTACAAGGAATCAAAGAACTTTTATCGACTATTCTCTAATAATTGGAAAAAATTAATACTAAAATTTTGGAAAGGCCCTGCTCCCCAACAATTAAAATGTGGAATACAGAAATGTCGGAGAACTTCACTTGGAGAGATTGAGACTTGTCCTTAGGATAGGTTAGATCTCTTCAAAGGGATTTGGTCTCCATACATTAAATATTTACAGGGTCATAATGGTTCGGCGCGGGGACTTGACTGAGGCCTGAATATCTGAATGGATGAAGAAATACATATAATAAATCATGAATGTATCTCCAAGAATGGATTATTTAGTAATATTTTAATCTCCATCAAACTTTTCACATTTTCTTTTCTATTTTCTACTTTCTATCTCTATCTTTCTATCTTTAAGTAGGGAAAAAAAGTATAGAAACATATTACATATATTCTTAATATTAGTATGAATACACCTATTATTAGTTGTATGAAAATATTATAGATGTCTTAAATGTAATTATATAAAAATTGTGCATTTTCAACTATATAATAATTTTGAAATATAAAGTTAATAATAATACAAACACTCTTAATATTATGAAAATATCATGAATATCATAGAAGTTTGGTTAAGATTGGGTATTATGTAGTTATATTATGGGGATTTGTATTGGTAATTAGAAGAAATATGTGTGGTATGAGAAGTGTGAGTATATTGCTTATTTAGGAATATACTACATACACTCCCAATTATACAAAATAAATAACCAGGAAATGTATAATGGATAACATTACAATTAACACAAACAGTATCAATTGATAATCAATATTATATAATTTTGTATTTTATATAATTTTCAATGCCGTATAAGAGTGTACTCTGTATATATTGTTTCTATAATAAAAAAAATTATTAAAAAAAAAAAAAAAAAATAAAATAAAAAAAACCATCTGTAATAAATAACAATTCATTATCTCAGTTTACAAATAACAAGTAACCTGCACTGCCATTTTTGGAAGAAAATTCCAATCTTACAGCACATTTTGCACATGGTAGAGTATCCTAATTACTATCTTGCGATCCTTCTGGCTCCTCTCATTTAGCTCCATACCTGCTCCTCAACTCCCTAATGGGAGGAATTTGTTTTTTTCTCTATCAATCCTATCAGTTTTCCGTCATAAAAATGGAAAAGGTGAGAAATACTCAGCTGGTCAGGCAACATCTGCATTGAAAGATACATAGGTTGAGGGCATTTTAGCAGTTTTAGTATCAGAGGCCCAATCGTACCTGATTCATTGGTATGGGATTTATAATTTATATAGCCCTTACCTCAAGTGGCTTGCTTATTCATTTGCTGTCACGGCCAGCATGCACCTCCACTCAAGCGCCTGATCACCAACAGGTGTGACCCCCTTTACACGGTTTCTGACCCCTTTTGTCCACCTGACCTTCTTTCACTAACCATCGGGGTGGGAGATTGCAACGTTCACGTGGTCCACCCTATATCAACTAATGCAATCAACCCGACGTGCACAAACAAATAGATCAAATAGAAGAAGCTGGCCTACAACTTTAGGCTGTGCACGTCATATGCAAGAGGAAGACTAACCATCATCTGATTGCACAATCCTCAATCTGCCATCCACATAGCAGCCCTGGTCCCTGATCTCCTGTTTATTTGACCACTTCTCACCCCCAAACACCTGTCTGCTCTGACAAGACACCACCCTCTAGTCTCCATCACTTGTCTGACTGTCCTCCACGTTGATGTTACAAGGATTCCCCCCTCCCCTCCCCCCTCATACCTCAAAGCTTTTTCTACATATGGTCCCCATTGCTTCTTGTGGTAATAATACTGCATTTGCAATCTCTTCAGACCACTGTAAGTCAAGTTGTTCAAAATCTGTTCAATCAAGATATGTTCTCAACCACTGGGAAATTAGCGAGAAAACCTGAAGAAATTCTACCCTGGGAAATTAAATTTGTCTTTTCTCATATGTAAATTCATATGAAACTACTTAAGAAATGAACCTTTATCTGTGTAGTCTTGTGTCTGGATTCCATCCCTAATGAAATGCATTACGTTGTGGTCTGCTGTAAATTGCTCAAAAGCTAAGTAAATAGTAAAATGCAAAGCAGAGAAATTATTTAAAAAAAAGCAAAACACTACGACTGCTGGAAATCTAAGATAAAAACTGAAAATGGTGGAGATCATCAGCAGGACATGCAGCAGCCAAAAAAACCAGAGTGAGGAGTTATCAGATCTAACACGAGGGAAAGACCTCCTTGACCTCAACCTCACAAACCGTACTGATGCAGTGCTTATGGAGATAAGGTTAAGGTTTTAGGGTTAAGTTTATTATTGTCATGTGTACCGAGGTATAATAAAAAGCTTTGTTTTGCATGCCCTATCCGATCAAATCAAATAAAAATGTTGGCACAGTGGTGTAGCGGTAGAGTTGCTGCCTTACAGCACCAGAGACCATGAATAGTTGTGCTGCCTGTTTGGCATTTGTACTTTCTGCCTATGACCATGTGGGTTTTCCCCAGTGCTCCGGATTCCTCCCACACTCCAAAGGCGTACAGGTTTTTTTGTTAATTTGGCTTTGGTAAATATTGTAAATTATCTACAGTGTATACAATAGTGCTGGTGTATGGGGATCGCTGGTCGGCATGAACTGAGTTGGCCAAAGGGGCTGTTTCAGTGCTGTAACTCTAAACTAAAGTACTGTACATAAATGCAATCAAGCCAAACTCGGATAGAACAAGGAAAGATACAGAGTGCAAAGTAGAGTTTAGTTTACTAGTAGAGTATTACAAAGTAGAGTTACAGCTCAGAAACAGCCCTTTGGCCCACTGGGTCTGCGTCGATCGGCGGTCCCCACATATTAACACTATCCTACACACATGAGGGACAATTTTTACATTTACCAAGCCAATTAACCTACATACCTGTACGTCTTTGGAGTGTGGGAGGAAGCCGAAGATCTCAGAGAAAGCCCATGCAGGTTACGGGGAGAACATATAAACTCCGTACAGACCGCGCCCACAGTCGGGATCGAACCTGGGTCTCCGCCGCTGCATTTGCTGTAAGGCAGCAACTCTACCGCTGCACCAACTTGCATTTCTCTGCTAGCCGAGCCATTGTGACGTCATCAGTTGAAGCTGGTCATTTTAATTTCAAACTCTTTTGACTTTTTAAACTTTTAATCAGTAGTGAGTTGAGAATAAGTCAAAAAATAAAGCATAAAATGTTCAGTGAAGGTGATTTCTGCCTCGAGGGGAAAAAATGTCAATCAGAATATGTAAAAATGTAACCATTATCGCATAGTGTTTTTTGCAAAGGGGTAAGGACACATATATACACACACATATACACACGTGCAATATAAGACTTTTAGTTAGATGATATGATATGATATGACATGATATGATATGATGATATACACACACATACTCAAAAAACAAACAATAGTGCAATAATAATAATAATAATAATAATAATAATAATAATAATAGTCTATTGTAGTTCAGAGTTAATTTGAAGTTGTAGTGTTTGATAGCCTGATGGCTGTAGGGAAGAAGCTGTTCATGAACCTGGACGTTACCGTTTTCAGGCTCCTGTACCTTCTCCCGATGGCAGGGGCGAAATGAGTGTGTGGCCAGGATGGTGTGGGTCTCTGACGATGCTGGCTGCCTTTTTGAGGCAGTAACATGGACAGCAGTATGCCATTGAAGGCAGAGCAATAGTCAATGAAAATGAAGTCTGACGTAGGTGTCCTTAATGCATTGCAAAGATAATTAACCTTCTTTGCAAGGAGGATATCCTCCCTTGATTAATGTGACTTTATCATAATGGGATAGATTCACATTAGCAGCTGGATATTGAGCATTTGTGATACACAACTGAGCTATCAAATTGTATACCACAAACTGTAACGGAGCAGATGGCACATTCCTCACCCTCCCCTTGCAGTGGGTGTTAAACTAAGCTGGCAAAGTTATGAAGTTAAGCAGTATATATATATAGTACTAGACCAAGTGGGACCCGTTGGGTCCCGTCCCCTCAATGCGTGGTTGTGGGGGGAGGGGATGGCCTTGCGGCGTCTCACACACACATTAACCAACCCCTCTCACACACACACTGACCACCCCCATTGATAGGGGGTGGGAGGGGGGGAGGGAGGGGTTGGGGAGAGAGGGGGTGAGAGGGGGGGGGAGAGGGGGGGCGAGAGGGGGGGGGGGGCGAGAGGGGGGAGAAGAGGGGGGGGGCGAGAGGGGGGGGGGGGGAGAGGGAGCGTGAAGGGGCAGGGGGAAGGGGGGGAGAGAGGGAGGGCTGGTTCCCCAATGCAATAATCCTCGCTCCCTGCTGCAAAAGTGTTTGAGGGGTTGGGGGGCGTGTCGTCAGAGGTGGGAGCTGGGGGCAGAGAAGGAGGGGGTGGAGTTTAAAGGGTTTAAGGGGGTGGGGGGACGGTGCGTCATCAGAGGGGAGGGCGGGTGATTCCACGCTGCATCTCTAAGGTCTAAGTAAAGCACAAATTATATCCAATGGATAGAAGTATAACAGAAAGAACAAATCAAAATTCCTCAGTCCTGTAACATGCTGTGGTGAACAATTATCTAATGCGAGGAGGAGAGTCCTTGAACCTCCCTTGGTAAGGCTGAAGCATTCTTAACCATTTCCATTACCCAGCATTACTTTCATCATTTTCAGAACGCCAATCAAAACCTACTTTCCAGAACTAGCTGAAACAGTTCCTTGATTTCATCCAACTCAGCCATGCCGACCAAGATGCCTCATCTAAGCTGGTTCAAGTTGCCCACGTTTGCACCATATCCCTCTGAACCTTTCCCATGCAATTAGCCCACTAACAGTGCTCAGCAAAATAGTCAAATAGATTAGCACTATTTCTCTCACTATCAGCATCCTGAGAATTGGCCATGAGTATAAACTTACTGGACCAGCCACAGAAATACTGTACAGGCACTTCCCGAATTACATAAGGTTACGTTTGGCAAAGCCTTATGTAAGTTAGATTTTCCGAAATCAGATATGCCTATAATACTACTGTACATGTGTAAATTTGGTAATGGTCAATTCATGGTGTGTTATAGTCAGGCTTTATTTGCAACGATGCATTGGGAGAGTTGATGCCTTACAGCACCAGAGCCCTGAGTTCAATCCTGACTAAGGGGGCTGTCTATACGGAGTTTGTACATTCTCCCTGTGACAGCATGGGTTTCCTCCAGATGCAACGGCTCCAAAGACTTATGGACTTGTAGGTTAATTGGCTAGAGTAAAAATTGTCCCAAATGTTAAGATTGTGCTAGGTATGGGGATCGCTGGTCGGCGCGGGCTCGGTTGGCCGAAGGGCCTGTTTCCATGCTGTATCTCTAAACTACACTAAACTATAGCTAATATTAATATCAAGGCCAATATTTTTTTTTTAATGCAAAGGTGTTTGTTGGCCAGCAAGTGGCAGTGCAGCAACTCGCTGGCAAACAGCGCTTTCTCGCCGCCATCAACTAGATGCACTCGGTCACCCTGGGGATACCTCCCGTCTCGTGGTGCTGAGATGCCCACTGACGCTTCTTCCTGTCGGCCACCGCTTTGTCTACTCCACCGCTCCCCCTCTCCACCGCCGGCTCATCCCCCGGAATCGCCGACATCTTCCACCTTGTGGTTCTCCGCCATAGCGAGTGGCTCTCCACTGCCTCCCTCCTTCCCGCTCGACTGGCCAGTATCATGCCGTGAATGTGACACTAAAGTATTCCATTCCAAATGGAAGAGCAGCGAGCCCGGGCGTCACCTTTACATCAACGAGGTGGATGGGAAGCCCTTGCCATTCTCCCGTTGCTAAATTTGCGTTTCTCACTTTTATTAAGCGTTCAGATCACGACAAAATCCACCCCGCCTTCCTTAACCTGCTGCGCACCGACCTAACACTGCAAACAGCAACGGTGCACTGCTCAGAAATGCAGCAGAGAGCTTAAAGAATTGTTTATATAAGAGTGAGTTTATGTAAATTATCCATTGCATAAATCAGGGTGTGTCTGTACCTGTGAGACCAAGTTCTATGTGTAGGAAGGAACTGCAGATCTCACCTAGGCAGGACACGTTAGGGTGCTGACAAAGTTACAAACCATGTTTTGCAATGACTGCCATCCACATTATAGAACCCTCCCCTCCCACCCCACAGACAGCCAGGTTCAACGCTGACCATGGGTGCTGTCTGTATGGAGTTTGTACGTTCTGTGACATCATAGGTTTACTCCGGGTGCTCCAGTTTCCTCCTACACTCCCATGACGTACAGGTTTTGTCGGGTATTTGGCTTCTGTGAAATTGTAAATTGTCCCTCGTGTGTAGGATGGTGCTAGTGTACGGGAATCGCTGATTGGCGTGCGGACTTAGTGGGCCGCAGGGCCTGTTTCCATGCTGTATCTCTAAAGTCTAAAGTTTAAAAAGAAAGCTTAAATTCCCAGAAGGGCAAGGATGGCAGACACATAGAAACACCATCAACCCTAAATACTTCAGGTGGAATACCAACCGGACTTAAAAATTAATTCCTGCTTCACTGTTGCCCAGATCAAAATCCTGGAATTCCCTTCCAATAGCTGAGGGAGTGGAGGGAGAGACTCCCACTTTTAATCAGCAGTTCAATCACCAAGTTATAGAAAGCTATGGACCGAGTGCAGATAAATGACATCTGTATGGATAGATACTTGAAGGTTGGCATAGACTTAATGGACTTCATAGTTAACAGAGGGCCTGTTTCTATAATGTATGTTTCTCCGGCAGAACTATCAGCTTACAGCTTGTGGCAGATCTGGAAACAGCCTCACCATCACCCCCTCAGGTTAATAAAGGTTGGCGTTCATCGCTGCACTTGTCAGGATGCACTCGTCCCGTGAGAGAAGATTGGAAAAAAACTAACTGCACCATTTGCTTTACTAGAGTAGCGCACAGTGCAAGTCTTCCTATAAAAGAATTGGACAGTGACGTTAGTATTTGCAAAGATTAAACATGACATGGTATAAAGTGTTGAAACATAAAGTTGTGATATTACAGTGTTACGTTATGCGTATCTCAAGTGTCATGTTTTTAAATTGGAAATACCAGTAATAAGATATATAATAGGCTAACCTTTGAAAATGTAACGAGTTTAATAAAAAATGTTGTTGATGTCCATAGTTTGGAAGTCAGTGTATAGAAACATGATTAGAAGATACAAATCCTGACACTAACAAACTACATCATCTTCAAACATAAAAAAAAATGCTACATGCTTGTATGACATAAGGAAATGTTTGCAGGTATTGTATTGAATATAAACATTACTTTGAACCAGAAACCAGCCTGTCTGTGATCTCTGATATATCTGCTGCTGGGAATTGAATTAATTCCTTTGATTTTCTAAATAATAAACGTGTTTGAACCTTCAATACTGGCTTTGATATTTGTTTTTTCAGCAAAAGTGTTTGCATTCATTTACATGTTTTACATACACATAAAGATTTCCTCTTCTGAATGTAAACATGCTACCCTTGATCTCACGTTTGATTTCCTTTGTACATTTCACCGAACAGTGGCTTCTGTGGAGCTCAATATTTTTCAACGTTTCTGTGAAATAGAATTATTTGAGGCCAAAATGTATTATTATTTTGAAAAATCTTCCCTAGGATTCACTGTATTGTCCCCAAAATGGTTAAAATAATTTTAGCGGACAGTTGTGAGACCCATTTCTAGAGGTTCCAACTATTTTAATGTTAATTCTTCACCTTCAGTCAACACTGATGAAGCTGAATTTATTGTCTGCGCACAGCTGCCCAGTATAGATGCTGCTGAGCCATCTTCAAGGATCATTGCATAGTTTTTGATAATGTTATTCTTTGAATCTCAGGATTGTACCATACTCTGGAAGCATGATGATTAAGTAGCAGTTTAGCAGTTTAAGGACTTAAATTCAGCAAATCAAGCGGTAAGCAAATAATAATGAGCCAGTTCAACAGTAGAGATCAGATAAAGTGAGCTCTGTGAATGCATTTTCACAAGACAGAAACTTTCACTATATGACACTCAAAAGAATATAGCGGCGATTCTTGGTATTAGGATGCAGGATATTGCAACATGAGTGCTTGCTTCATCAATGATGTCCCTTCCATCATAAGATTCGCTGAATATTTCCCATTTATTTAGAAAATGCAGCAATCTATACCCGCTTGCAGCAAGATCTGGACAATAATCAAGCCTGGGTTGATACCACCTAAGTTACAAATATGGTACACGTGTGACTGGTAATGGGTATCTCTATGAAGAGACAAGACCATGGTGCCGGGCGGCACACTATGGTGCCACATGATAGACCATGGTCAGCATCATGCAACAGACCTATCCCCCGGCAGCAGACCTGGCTTGCCCGCCACAGAGCCGGGAAGCCCATCATTGAGAGGGAAGCTGCCGAGCCCAGTTCCTGCTCGTCGCCAAGGACCAGAGAACTGGAGAGGTGGATAGAGAGAGTCAAGGTGGTGGCGATGGCGGCAGACGCAAGGACAAAGGAACGGTGATAGGAACTGGATCTTACCTTCCGTGCCCTCAAGGTCGACTGCAGGAGGAGCCCCCGGGGCACAAATGATGAACGGTGGCTTGGCGGGGAGAGGGACGGGCCCATGTGAGGATCCAGACTGAGGGTGACGGCTGGACGCCCTGCAGCAGCCTGGGACTCAGCTAGATCGGGTGCCGCTCCTAGAGACCGAACAAGTGGACTGGATGCGGCCTGCAGCGGCACAGAACGGTGGAGGACACCTATAACATCACTTGGCCAGGGTGTCCCTGCAATGCAACCAGGACAACAGGCCTTTAATGTCAGCTGCACTTAAAGCAACCTGGACTTTGAAAATGGCACCAAAACCTGGCGCCTCTTGTATATTGTCTCAGTGGACTATTGCATTACACTTTGTATTCAATCTAAGTGCTTATGAGAAAGACTTTACTGAACTTAGTTTTTATTATTATTTTTTAGAGATACAAGTGGTGAAAAACAGCCCTTCGGCACACCAAGTCCACAATGACCAGCGATGCCCACATATTAACACTATTCTAGACGCACTAGGAATAATTTTACTCATACACAAAGCCAATTAACATATCTTTAAGTCTTTGGAGTGTGGGAGGAAACCGAAGATCTTGGGGAAAACTCATGGGGAGAACATACAAAACTCCGTACAGAAAGTGGGACAGCACCCGTAGTCCGGGATGGAATCCGGGTCTCTGGCACTGCAAGTGCTGTAAGACAGCAACTCTACAGCTGAGCCACAGTATGTTTGCAAAAAAATTATTTCACTGTACTTCGGTGCACGTAACAAAAAAGAACTATTGAACCCTTTTAACCCGTAAGCTGGAACAATGAATTATAGAAATCATACAATTTGTTTTGGCAAGGAAGAAGCCATTGGCAGCCAGGGGGGGGGGAAACTTAAATTAATTGAATTTCCCTAATGGCTCAGGGAGCATTGAATTTATTCGCTGTATGCTTCTAAAGTTCATCCAAATATTTTTTTAAATGCAGTGAGAAATATTCTGTATTACTGTCAATTAATTTGCCGAGTTTCAGACTCTTACCAAATTTAGTGAAATAAATTTTTTTTGACCTCATATCTTGTTAACCAAAACCCTTTGTTACATTCCTTTCTATTTGGAAAATTGAGCCTGTTCTCTTCTCTTTCCTGAAAATTCTGAAGATCTTTTTGTTATATATATTAATAGAAAATTTCTGAAACTAAATTTCTGAAATTTAAAAAAAATTGAATATATGAAGAAGGGTCCAACCAAAATGCACCTGTCAATGTTCCCCAGATGCTGCCGGAAACCTGCGAGTTACTCCAACGTAATCAGATTCGTTTTTTACTGAAATACACCCCTTTTTCAGGAAAATATGGGCATTCCCTTTTATTGTGTTGATAGAGCCTTGACTATGCACCTCCTTCATTTCTAACACCCCTCTGGTCTCATTCCACCACCTTCCCCACCCTCCCACAAACACCACACCACAGACAGATTGAGATATAGTCCCCAAGGTCCTAATTTGTTTTCTTTCATTCCGTCTCTGCATCCAGGCTATATTATCCTTCGCCATTTATGCTACGCCACGGAAATCCCGAACACATTCATATCTTCTCCTCATGTCCCCTCTTTCTGTTTTCTCCGGGATCCTCTCCCATGTCCGCTCATGCCTTCTCCCAACTCACTTCTGCCCATCCCCGGCCACTTCCCCCGAATCCTTAGGAGTTTTAACACCTATCCCCACACCTCCTTCTCAACGTCATCGAAAGATCTAAAACAGCATTTCCAGGTGGGGCAGAAATCCACGCACACCTCCACCAACCTGGTCTGTTGCATTCAGTGCTTTCGATGTGGCTTCCTCTAAATCAACAAGATCCAACGTGACCATTTTGCATTCTGTCCCCTGTGATCATCTTAAGCTTCTAGCTGCTGATATTTCAACAACACTTCCCTGTCCCACACTAGCCTGCATATCTTAGTTCCACTCAGCTGCCCTGGTGAGGCCAAACATAAAAAAGAACAACATATTATATTGTACTTGGATGGCTTACATCTCAATGGTACGAACATTGTATTTTCCATTTTCATGTAACCCAATCCTCTCGTGTCTTCCCGGTCCACATGGATGTTCAACAAGCAAATGGTGTGTTGGTCTTTATTGTAAATGGATCTGAGTTTCAAAGCAGAGACAGTTTTAGGGCCCCGGTGAGAGCATGTGTGGAAAATTGTGTATGGGGCTGGTCTTTGTGCATAGGAGATGGCTCAAGTGTAGTAATAGGAGATGGCTCAAGTGTAGTCATGATTTACAAGATTGATACCTGGATAGTAGATGTATAATGAAAGTGTATACAGAGTGGACGAATATTCTCAGAGATTAAAAGGATGTGAATTGTAGCTTAGACTCAGGCAAAAGGGCTTCCATTTGACACTAACCATTCTCTGATTTAGTTGGGTCACATGATTATGCAGAAAACAAGACATCAATAAAACCCCTTTCAGCAAATACAATGCAGCCAACTATAATAAGAAGGTAAAAGCAGAGAAAAGCAGATCCCGATTAAATTGATTAAGCGTCTGTCAGAAATGAAATTATGGTTCAGGAAATGGATTAATAGATATTTGATTTTAATGGAAATAAACAGCCATGCATAAAAGTTGGGTATCTAGCATTGGGCTGACTATCTTCAGAATAAGCAGTTTCCCACTTTACTGAGGGTGAGGAGGATGAGGAATTTTAGAAGGTCTGATTATTTGCGTATATCTCTGCGACGATATCTGTGAAAGCATAATAATATTTATTTTGTATGTTTTGTTTGTATTGCATTTATTTATTTATTTATTTATTTGCTTATTTAACATGACTGACGTTAATGTAGATAAGTTGGTGGCAGAGTACAATACAATTACAATACAATCTAATACCGTTTATTGTCATTGTTGAACCTCAAAAGTTCAAACGAATTTGGTTTCTGTCAGTCATACAATCAAGGAAAAATAACAAAACACACAAAAACACAGTGAATTTCCTCCTTACTGTGATGGAAGGCAAAGTCATTTGACTCTCCCTGTTTCCTTCTTCTCCCGATGTTTTAAAGCCCCCGGCGGCGCGATGGGGGAAGTCCTATGGCCGTTAGGCCGCGCCACGGCACGAATCTGTCTAGGACCTGCCTCCGGGTCTTGACTGTTGGGAGCACCTTCTCCACCAGCCGTGCGGCCGCACTGCCAAGTCACCGTCGGCACGCTTAACTTCTTAAAAGACCGCCACGTCGGGCCTCGATTTGCTAAACCCCCCCCCACCACCCCGCAATTCGGCGTTTTGAAGTTGCCATTGCGGAGATCCGAAAAGGCGGTCTCCCACCATGGACCCACAAGCGCCGCGAGTCACCATG